>CAJQZP010001150.1:0-110000 GCA_907164705.1 Parnassius apollo
CGTCGGAAATTAAAAATAAATAAAAGTAATTAAACGCGATAAAATCCGTAAATATAGTTTTATTCAATTTCTCAGCAAAAGAAACAAATTGGAGAAACAAGCAGCGTGAATAATTTATATTAAATTAATTCATTTTAAAAACCTGCCGGGCTAGCATGGGCAGGAGAGAATATATCCCCGGGGAGGGGATAAAAATTTTATCCCTTGCTCAGTTTTATCCACCCTGCGAGCATGGGCAGGAGGCAAAAATTATGTTCCCCGATTATATCCTCTGACAAGAGATAAAATTACCTTATCCCTATAGTATATCCCCGTTTGACATAACGAGTAGACATATATCTCCCCGTCCGTAGCATGGGGCCAAAGGAAAGAGAAATATTTATCCCTTTTTGACATTTGAAAGGGACAATTTTATCCTCTTTCGTGGACGTGGGATTAAGTTTATCTTTAAATCACTTTAATACAAAAAAGATGTCTCGAGCCTACCACAACTACATTTTCGTATCAGAAATTGAAAAACCAGAAAGAAAATTACATCGGCCATCGGTACGTGATCAGAGTATTTGATCTATTGGAATTCCCCGACTACGAATTTCTACGCCGGTTTCGGATGCTCACAGATTGTGTTTCGTATTTGTGTAAAGAACTCTAAGAGGCTTTAAAGCCTATTAATTCTGTGGATGGACTCAGTGGCGTAGCTACCTTGGGTGGCACCTGGTGGAGTTGGTGGTGTCACCCCATCGAAAGTAAAAAGCAATAAATTTTATATGATAAAGGACATGGATCATTTATTATTTATAATATTGAGGAAATAACAAAACACAATAATAACTAAGACAGAAAAGGAAAATTGTTATTCAATTAAAATTTCTTCTTTCTAGCTTTAACAGCAGCAAACTCAGCAAAACTTCATCGAAATTTATATTTTGTATTGCCTCGTGTTCGATGGCTAATATACCAAGATTGCTAAGCCGCGATTGGGTCATTGTTGCCCGCAAATAGTTTTTTTTATTAATTTTAATTTACTGAAACCACTCTCACATGAAGCTACGGACACGCAAACCGTCATGAACAACTGTTGCAACTGAGACGTCAAAGATCGCGAATATGGGACGGGGAATCCCCCACGACAGCGTCAGGCTGTTTTGCGGGAATCCCCGAATTTTAAGTACGTAGAGCTGAGCTAGTGCTAGTGGAGGAATCCCCGAAAAATAAATTTTTGTGCTAGCGATTTTTTTTGTTTGTACATTGTTCTTAAAGTTGTGTTTGTACATTGTTCTTAAAGTGACCGGGTAGGTATCACCCCAAAAATGGTGACACCCGGTGCGGCCTGCCCCCGCCGCCCCCCCTTTGCTACGCCACTGGATGGACTACCAGTGCATATTAAAGTAAGCATCTATTACAACCACCTCGTGCAAAAACATAGTATATTTGCAATCAATACATGTGGCTAACCTATCTTAATATTTTTTTCTAGGTAGGTCGTTTACATCTTTCAGTATCTTGGCAGATGGTAGTTACCAGAGAGTTACGAGGCAAGACCATGGAATGGCTGTTGTTCAAGCAACAAATGATCAGCAAATACTTGACCTAAATTATTGGGGCCATCATTAGAATGTGGGGAGCAATATACTTTAATTAGGCTCTTGTGTAAGTAAATACAAGTTTCAATGCATCTACTTCTTTCATTTTATTTTTGACTAATACTGAAGTGAATGTCATTTCCGGGCATATAACAAGCAAGGCAAAATGTGGCTAGAGGATACCTAGAAGTGCATGGTCTGCCAGATATTCTTAGGGCTATTGACTGGACCCATGTTGATATATTTCACTTATCATCCCAGACTGAGGTTTAGTATAAGAAAAGGCCGATCTACAGTTCTAATCTAAATTGTTCAACTGGTAATAGCAAACAAGTTCTAGTTTTTAAAAAACCTAAAACCTAATAAACAAGTTTAAAAAAAAAGAATAGTAGTATTATATTCATCTAATATTCCCCTTTCCTCCAGAAATAACTGTAATGCATATGTGCCACAATAGTCTTACAGGTGGTCCCATGAGACTATAGTCATCCCGGTTAAAGATTCTACAACCTTTGAGATTGTAGTGACCCCCTAAATATTGAGTTATTGGGTCTCAATAGCTCAACGCCATGATTTAATTACATAGGTTGTGTCAACAATACCCAAGGCGAGTTCATGGTCAAGTCATATTTAATGATAATAGAATCGGTCTATACTATATTTTAGGTATAATGTTTTAAAATAAAGTTATCAAACTTAGTAAAGTTACAATTCAATTAAAAAATTAAATTAAGAAATATGTTAATTCTTTAGCAAAGAATGTTAAATATTTTAAAGGCTAATATACATAATATTAGGAATACAAATAATACAAGACTCATGATCATAAAATTATTTATTCTTTGTTTTGTTTGAAATTATTACATTTTCATTCTTCATGCTTTATCATTTTCAATTAAAATTAAATCTTTGTGACTTAGAGTAGACATCAATTTTAATGTGTTTTGTAATTTTCTTATAATGGCAGGAATTGCGGCGATAAAAAAATTTTTTAATTTGCTTCGGAGGTTACACCACCTCCAAAGGATCTGTATTGTAGAGTTTCACAATTTGACTTAATTCTAGACACATATTTTTTAACAAATTCAATCACAAGCTAAGTAATACAGATTTGCTGCGATTTGATACAAGCAATGTATACTTGTTGCCAGTGATGACTTACGGATCAGAGACGTGGTCCTTCACTGCTGGCCGTGGATGAGGACGCTCAAGGTAACTCAGCGAGCTATGGAGAGGTCTATGCTCGGAGTTTCTCTGCGTGATAGACTCAGAAATGAGGATATCCGCAGTAAAACCGGAGTGACCGACATAGCCCAACGGATTAGTAAGCTGAAGTGGCAATGGGCCGGCCATATATCTCGAAGAACCGATAACTGACGGCGAAGAAAGGTTCTCGAGTGGCAGCCTCGTACCGGTAGGCGTAGTGTAGGGCGACGCCCCACCAGATGGAGTGACGACCTGGTAAGACATGCAGGAAGTCTATCGATGCATGTGGCTCAGGACCGTGCTTTGAGGCATTGCTTGGGGGAGGCCTATGTTCCAGTGGACTTGTGAAGAGCTGTAATGATGATGATGATGACGAATATATACTTAACTTAAATATTATACAAAAGAAAAAGAAAGAGTTAGAATGATAGAAAAAATAAAAACATGGCAAAAATACGCTTAAACTAAATAAACAATTATTATAAATGACATATTATTTAACAAAAATTATTAACAATTTAGCAATATAATAAACAAAAGGTAAAAGAAAATATAATTTAATATAAATCAACTTAATCTTAACACAAAACAAATTAAAATATAAATTAAAACATAAATAATTAATATAATATTTCTATAGTTTGCACACTGTCTATATAAATTTTAATTTACAATTTTACTATTTTACAATGACACTATTACATTACTTATTTACAGTAGTCTCTAGTCGCCACAGTAAGACATTGCAACATTTAATGTATTGTACATTATTAAAGGAAATGCATGAAATAATAATTTAAACATAAAGTTATTAAATAAATAATTTAAACATTAAAAAAGTAAGTATATACAAAAAAGAACTTATCAGCTGTATAAAGTCTACTAAAATTAATTAAAAATATGGGGTATATATAATGGGATATTACAACTAAATTAGCGTTGACAAGTAAAATTTGTAACAGGGAAAGAAGAATGCAAAATTAAATTAGGATAATAAAAAAGTGGCCCCTATAGCTATACTAAATCTAATATGTAAAATTAACAACATGCAGATGTTATAACAAATATAGAATAAAACAGGTTGGGCATGAAATAAAGAGAAGAAAAAAAAATAATGTAAAAAGGATATAAATCAATGTATTCCTAACTATTAAAGTGAACGACAAAATCATTTTTTTTTGAGCTAGTGCTTAGTTTAGCTAGCCACTACACGTAAAACAAACTTATCACGGAATGGCGAAAAGGGATATGTTTTACGAAAAAATTCACTATTAAAAAACTGCTTATCTAAAAAGTTCGAAATTTCACTCACGAACATAAGCTAACTCAAAGAACATACAGCTGACGTGAAGCACCGACGCTCCGGGAAGTCTGCAGTCTGTGAACATGTTCAAGATCGTCCCCACCATTACATCAGATTTGATAAACCACAAATCCTCGCAAAAGAACACCGATTCCTACCAAGGATGATACGCGAGGCTATTGAAATTAAAAAAACATCCTAATTTCAATAGAGAAGATGGTTGGGTGCTGCCATCTGCTTGGGATCCTATAATTAACAAAATTAAACCCAAACCCAAGCATACCACTGCAAGACTTCAAGATACTGTAAGTTCGTTTTGCGTAAATCGGACCAAAAATTAATATTCAAAAACTGAAGGTAGCCGGGCTAACAATGACATTGGGACGTCAAACATCGCAGCCCCCCCCCCCCTCCCCGTGACCATGGTTGCTGTAAAACACCCGAAACGTCGGGAATTAAAAATAAGTAAAATCAGTTAAATAAACGCGATAGAATCCGTAAATTTAGTTTTATAAAAACTAGTTTCGTATATTTTGTTTTTCCCACTTTATATAAAAAAATTATACGTGGTAGAGCCATGCTGCAGTTATATTAGTAGTGTAGTTGTATCACGAATAGATCGGCTCGACCCGGGAAGGACCACGCTCTCACAGAATGCATTCGTAAAATAGTAGCTTAATGCTGCTGTGTTTCATATGGTGAGTGTAGAGAACCGGAGACCCTTTTTAACATATGTAACAAAAATATGAAAGACTGACATACAAGCCAAGCGTTGTTTTGGAGCTACAACAAGTCCATGGGAGGAATGGACAGGAAGGACCAGTTCTTGTCTGCTCAGCCCATGGAACGTACACGAAATAAAATTTGGTACAAAAAGGTGTTTCGTCGTCTCTTTCACTGTGCCATTTTTAACTGTTTCATTTTATTTAAAAGGGCCAATCCAAATATACCACATAGACAATTCATGGCAATTTTGGCGGAAGACTTACTAAAGTTACACCGACTTATTGAACTCACGATAGAACCACGACTTATAAATTCAAGAACTGGACTGACGAAAAGGCCAATGACAACTACGACCAGCAGACCAAAATTCGAGCATCGACATTTCCCAGTCAAAAGCGGCTTTAAGCAAAGTCGCTGTTGGTTGTGCGCCCAGCGAAAAGTTACAGCCAGAACGATTTGGAAGTGCCTGGAATGTAAGAAAACTTATGTATTGATGGTTGTTTTATGTTGTATGACATATAATTTTATATTATATTATTTATTTATTTTAGTTTTGATTTACTCTTTTTTTTTAAATATTTAGTTTAAATCAATTATTAGTTTTAAATAAAATACTATTATTTGTAAAATATTTTTTTATTTCAATAAACTGTACATTAATTTTATTATTAATGTTTAATTTAAAACCTCAAATTAAAAAAATCTCATAACTACCTTTTTTAAGTTGCGTAAATTACAAAGTGTGTATGAGACCTTAAATAGGCGCCCATCTTGCTTATATTTTGCCCCCGCGAGCGAGTCCGAAGCGCTCGAGGCATCGCGGTAAAATTACGAGGAGTAGATGTTTTGTTTCGATTTATTTAATTACATAACGCTAATTAAACATTAACATAATATATGCATCATAAAAAAAGGAAAATACGTCTAGTTTATTGTGCTTTTATTTTATGGGTAAAAAACAATATTTTTTCGTTGAGGTGTAAATTAAAAAAAATTTATACGTTTATTTTTCTCCAAATTCAATGTTCACAACTATTTTTAATATCCTAAATAACATTTTTGGGTTTTAAAACATACATAGGTTTAAGTCGCATTCTTCTGTCAATTTTTATAGTTCATAAAAAATAGCTTGATCTCTGCGACAGCTGTCAGTAAAAATCACGCCTATGAAGTCCTGAATTTCTTAGTAGTACAGACACACAGATTACCTCCTAATAGATACCGCATCATGGAATATTTGTTCTGTTTCGATTTCACCAAATTTTGGGTTGCGGGGGACGTGTCAAATGCGCTGTGATTGGATAATTCAAGGTTGAACTTAGAATGCTCCGAACCATAGTGATGGGACAGAGTTGGGACGTTGATCGATAAATTTGAGATTTATTGATTATTGATAAATAAATGAAGTGATCCATTTTTATTTGAAATTTATTAAAAAATAAAACAGTGTATATAAATAAAAGAATATATATATTTGTACATGTAATCTAATGATTTCTTAAATTTACGCGAACTCTACACATTGAATACAACTATATAATTATATGGATTTTATTGCGTTTAATTAATTTATGATCACGGGGGGGGGGGAGTTAAATGTTTGACATCTCAATATCATAGTTAGTCCGGCTATCTTCACTTTTTGAATATTAATTTTTGGTCCCGATCTGCATAAAACGACCTTACAGTATCTTGAAGTCTTGCAGTGGTATGCTTGGTTTGTTAATTATAGGATGCCAAGCAGATGGCAGCACCCATCCACCGACTGTGGCCGGCTTCACTCGGTCGCTGTGACGTAGGCTTGGGACCCAAAGCTTGTTGTCTTGCAATACTTGATTGACATGCTGAAGCTCGGCAGCCAGATGTATTCTGTCACAGATCCCTTGTGCTCTCTGAAACAAATATTTACCCACAGTAGCAAACTATGAAGAATGATGGTGAGATTCACCATTTAAATATCGGTTGGTATAGGCCTTTTTCCTATACATAGTATGACCAATAGTGTTATCAGGATTTCTGATGACTGAAACATCTAGGAAAGCTAAAGTATTATTTGCTTCTAACTCCATCGTGATTTGTATTTTGTAGCATATGGAGTTAAGGTGGTCTAAAACTGCAGTTGATTTGTCAGACGGTAAAATATTGAAAGTGTCGTCTACGTACCACTTGTAAAATCTTGGATTTATAGGAGCAGTAAGAAGGGTTTCTCCTCCAAATCCTCCATGATATATGTCGGCGACTATAGGAAATACAGGTGAGCCCATCGATACACCATCAACTTGCTTGTAGAACTCTTCCATCTATAATAGATAGTCAGATATGAAGCAGTGTTTGAGTAATACTGTATATTCTGCAGCCATATTGTTATCTTGTAGCTTCCTAGTTACAGTTGAGGAGCAGTCTTCAATAAGTAGGCATGTGAATAGTGACTGACCACCAAAACTGACCATAGTTTCATTGTCAGCGAGATGTATGTCTTTTATCTCACTAACAAAATGGTGTGAATCCTTTGTGTGTGTTCTGATATGTCCCTTCGGTGGTGACAGTATTTTTGCTTAGTGTTGCACCTAAAAGTAGTATTATTAATTAAAAACCATACGGTACGGGTTTCAAATTTAGATGTAATTAATAATAATAATAATAGGATATTACTGAAGTTCATGCAACACTAGAATAACTGGTGGAGCCACGTGTTTAAGGCTGCCGAAAATCTAGTTCCCCGGTCAAACCTCAAACCTATTACGCGAGATATTAACTAAAGTGGACTGTATTTGCGATTGCTTCTATGCTTATGTAAAAGCGACTACTATAGCATGCGGTACAATGCACTCGCTCTTCCCTAAACTAAAACTATTACTTGCCAAATCGATGAAAGGAATCCTGCCTGATGGGGAGAACACAGAATTGGAGCGGTTAAACAATTATTAAATATTAATCAGGCAGTAAATTAAGGAATGTTGACTCACCGGGGTTCTTCTATCCTTTAGAGCACTATAGCGGCGATTTCCGGAACCTCCTCTGGATAGACACTCTGGGGCCCCAGGGGTGCGTCAGGAGAGAAGCGTTGTAGTTCAACGACGGCTGCGGCGGGAAGAAGAGCGCGCGTCGGTCGCGCGTGTCTTATATATCCTCGGGTCCGATGATTACGCGATGTTCTAGAATAGTCTTCTTTCCCCTCCCACCCCATCACCCCGATGTGTCGATAGGAGGGTACGAATGATATCGTTTGGGAAAGGGAATAATGATTCGGCAAGTTCCTACCGTCAAAAATAAAAACGCGAATGGTTTTCCGCGCAACCATCTCCCCCGCCCTTGAAGGATTTCCTTCAAAAAATAACTAAACAACTAGAGCTAAGATCAACTAACAAATAACTAACTAACGCTAAGATTACCTAAATTCAACTACAATTTTAATCTAGAAATCTAATTTAAATTATGGAAGAGGCAAGGGGCACAAACGGACAACAGGACGTAGGTAAGACCCAACCGTGGTCTTAACGCGAGCTATCCTAATTACTCCGTCGGAACCGGGAAAGACCTCCTCGACGATTCCTAACGGCCAGTGGAGAGGCGGCGTATTCTCCTTAGTGAGCACAACTACCGTTCCTACAGCTAAAGGCTCTGTCGCTGTGTTCCATTTTTGCCGAGACTGCAAAGTATGCAAGTATTCCATCTTCCATCGTTTCCAAAACGATTGCACTAACCGATCTAATAATTTGTGGCGTGCGGAAATGCTAAGTCTGTTCTAATCCATATCCGCGGCGGGCAGATACCTTAGAGGCGTTAAATTCAAAAAATGTGCTGGAGTTAGAGCCAGCGGTTGCGAGGGGTCACTAGATAACGTCCGACAAAGTGGGCGGCTATTCATTACGCATTCAATTTGAGCGAGCACCGTACTTAGCTCTTCGAAGGACAAAATTTGATCTCCTATTACTCGGTATAAGTGGCTCTTTAGACTTTTAATATTAGTCTCCCAATTGCCCCCAAAATGACTCGCGGCTGGGACGTTCAGAGACCACTCAATGCGGTTCTCGGCTAGAATGTGAGCGAACTCCGAATTATAATACTTGCTAGCTAAGAGCTCATGTAGTTCCGATAGAATACGTTTTGCACCGACGTAGTTCGTACCGTTATCCGAATATAATTTACTTACAGGGCCTCTGCGGGATAGAAATCTTTTAAATGCACCCATAAAGCCTGCTGTGCTTAGATCACCCACGAGTTCTATATGCACTGCTCGAGTAGTTAGACATACGAAAATGCAGACGTAAGCCTTTGTGGATCCTATACCGCGCCCGCGAGTGAGCGTGACCTTAAACGGACCAGCAAAATCAGACCCGGTGTGCGTGAAGGGCTTTCCTGATTGTATCACTCTGCAAGCTCTAAGTTCCGCCATTTCCGGAAATGACGGCTTGGGGCGTGCCCGAAAGCAAGCTATACATCTGTGCACCCGATTGCGTATTAAACTACGTGCAGAAAGAATCCAATAATTCTGACGCAAGATCGACATCAATAAATCGGGGCCAGCGTGCGAGTTCAATTTATGATGATAATCGACTAATAAGTTCATGATATGGTCTTTACGCGGTAAAACTATAGGGTGCCGTTGGTCGAAACTCAATTGCGAGTTGGACAAGCGTCCACCTACCCTTACAATCCCATCCTGTAAAAATGGCTTAAGGCGTTGAAAGGCGCGACTACAAGCTCTATTCGATTGTAATCTTGTAATTTCTTCGGAGAAGTGCGCACGTTGAAGTTCACGTAATACTAGCGACTCGGCATAGTTGTAATCGGATGCTAAGATATACGAACGTCGCGGTAAAAGCTTCGCGAATCGACAAACGTAAATTACGATAAGCAATAATTTCGACCAAGAGGACAAGCGGTTCGCCAGAGCAATAATTGGAGAAACCTCGCTCGAAACGCTCGCCACTAGAGCGTGTCTTCTCTCTTCCGGCGGTTGTGACACTGACGAAGGTTCGAAATCGGTTATTGGCCATTGTGAGGGATCCAAGTGAACCCAAGAAGGTCCATGGAACCAAAGCGGGTGGTCCATTATTTGCATCGGGGTGAGTCCCCGGGATAGACAATCGGCAGGGTTTTCCTTACCGGACACGTGATAAAAGTTCCGCGTTTCTAACTCGTCTTGGATCTTGGCCACTCGGTTCGCGACAAACGTATCCCAACGGTGGGGTGAAGAATGAACCCAACATAAGGCGACGGTGGAGTCGGAAAAGGCAAATATCCTTTCTATGTGAACTCTATCCCTACATGCGCCGATAACTGTGGTAATAAGCTTGGTGAGTACTAATATTGCGCAAAGCTCTAAGCGCGCCAGAGAGACAACCTTACGGGGGGAGACTCTCGACTTAGAACTAATGAGGCTAATCGAATTTCTACCATTATTCTGGACATGGAAATATACAACGCCCCCGTAAGCCCTCTCGCTGGCGTCTGCAAATCCAACGACCGTTATGCTGCTATTTCTATCGACATTTATATGACGCGGTATTTTAATTTCTCTTAGTAAAGGAAGTTCCTCTCTAAAACGCTGCCACAATCGAACAATGCTGTCAGGCGGCGAGTCATCCCAATCACATTCAAATAACCAAAGTTGTTTAATCAAAAGCTTAGCGTACAATACCACAGGAGCTACGAAACCCATGACGTCCCATAATCTAGCAACGCATGACAGTATTGTGCGCTTTGTGCATTTCTCTACGGGCGGATTTACCTTAAGGCTAAACACGTCGGACTCTGGTGACCAACACAGACCGAGCACCTTGTGTGTATCGGAATCGTCGAATTCCTTTATCGTCGAAAGACGGTGTGATAGTGGGATTGTATCTAAAACCGTACGCGAATTACTAGTCCACTTCACAAGATCGAATTGACCCGATTTCATGAGCCTTATGACTTCGGCGGTGGTTAGGGTGGCCTCCTCCACGCTATCGACCGAATACACAAAATCATCCATATATAATCCGCTCTCAATTGCCCTCTTAGCTTTAGGATAAGAGGGACCTTCATCGTGAGCGAGCTGTCTCACCGTGCGTAACGCATGAAATGGGCTCGACTTTAAACCAAAACAAACGCGGTTAAATTCAAACACCATTAGAGGTTCCTTTGGGTTGAAGCGATATAAAATGCGTTGGAATCTACGGTCGCATTCACGGACCCCTATGCAAAGAAACATTTGGCGAATATCGGCGGATAGTGCTATACTAAACAAACGAAAATTGACTATTATATTAAATAAACTGCCCTGTAAATTTTGCCCTCTATAGAGGATATCGTTAAGCGACAGGTGAGTGCTAGTTTTAGCACTAGCGTCGAGCACTACACGTAATTTAGATGTAAGTTTGTCCTCTCTAATGACTCCGTGGTGTGGTATAAAATACGACGGTGTGTCTTCGTAGTTATCTAATTTCGAAGCTACAAGCGATATGTAACCTTCTCTTATATATTCGTTAATGACGCCGTCGTAAGCTTCCTTTAACTGGGGCGAAGCGAGCATCCTACGCTCCAAGCTGTAGAAACGCTTTTCCGCCATTTGACGCGAATCGCCGAGAGATAAAACATCTCCTTTAAAGGGTAGCGCTACACTATATCTACCGTCGCGATCACGAACGGTCGTGCGGACGTAAATTTCCTCGCATAACCTGTCATCTGGACTAGCTATAGGTGGGACGTTCACCTCCTCCATCTCCCAAAATTTGCGGACTAACGACTCGAGCGGTTCGACAGCCATACCACAATAAGAGGTTGCCGAAATACTGTCTAGGATGGGGGCGGAGCCAAGGATCACATATCCCAATACGGTTTCCAGTGCGTAAGGCGCGGTATGCGAGGAGTTGCCCCTGACCTTATTGTTTAACAAAAGATAAGGGAAAAGCGATGCCCCAATAAGCATGTCTATGTTTCCAGGAACGGCGTAAGTGTCGTCTGCTAGAGGCAAATTTTTAAATTCAATCATTGCCGAGGTGTCAACCGAAACGGTTGGCAACCGTTCAGTGACCCTATCTACTACTAGTGCATTTATATCAAAGTTAACATTACGATCTATCCGAGAATAAAATTTTAAATTTATATATCCCTGTGTCGCGTTACTAGTACCTCCGATGCCTTTAACTACAGGACATGAAAGTGACCTATTTATTACTAAACCTAAGCGCTGACAACATTGTCGTGTTATAAAGCTATTTTGGGCTCCGCTGTCCAGCAGTGCACGGACGCTTTGTTCGTTTCCACGCGAATCCCTAACCAAAATACGCGCCGTGCCCAGTAACACGGTCGAAGGAGGTTGTACTCCCATATTTGCCAATGAGCACAGAGCGACATCACCAGGTCGACCGCTAGAATCGTTGACCTTAGTAGGGGTGAATTCCTTATCCGCCTTACTTGACGCCGCTATGTTGCTATTTTCAAAATGTAATAGCGTGTGATGTTTCCTGGCGCACTTGCTACATACGGAACTCGAATTGCATTTTGCAACTAAATGCTTATCGCTTAAGCAGTTCAAACATAGGTTGTTTGTCTTTACTAACTTATAACGTTCGCTTGGTGAATATTTACGAAAAGTCGCACAATTATATAAATTACCGTGTTTATCTTTACATACTATACAAGTATGCTGGAGTGATGTCGGCGTAGCGGTTACGTAAGTTAACGACCCTGCTATTTTAGATGGTTGAGTCTGTCTACGGTCGACGCACCTTTTAATCTCCTGTTTAACGTTCGGAGAGCGCTGCATCACCTTTATTTGATCTCGCACGAACGATGCTAATGAATGAAAGGAAGGCATCTCCGAGCTACGATGCTCCATTTCAAACGCACGCACGGTGTCGGAGTCTAATTTCTTTAATGCTATATGGAGAAACACTACGTCCATAAGGTCATCAAACTTCAAATTCTTAAGTGCAGCCACCGATGCCACAAATTTATCTAGAAACTGCTCTAAGCCGTTGATGTTCGCGGATGATATAGGTTTAAGATCGAATATCTGGTTCAAATATTCGGAAGCTAACATTCTCCTATCTTCATATTTAGTTTTAAGCGTTTCAAATATTAATACGTAATTGTTTGCTGTAGGTGTAAAACCCGAGCAGATCGACTGTGCTCTGCCACTAAGTTTGCTAATTAAGTAATATAATTTTCCAGCGTCCGATAACGATGGGTTGTTGTGTATATTGTTTTGAAAACTACTGAAGAAGAAGGGCCACGTCTTAATATCACCATTGAATACCGGAATATCTATTGGCGGTAACCTAATTGAGTCACGAGGGCGTACCTGTATTTCCGGCTTTGCTTCGCTTTGAGATTGTAGGAGTTTTGCAGTTCTTTTTACGCGACACAACATATCTTCGAATGCCAGCAGCGGTTGGTAGTTCACTATGTATTTCGGGTCGCTTTGTAATTCCAAATGATTAATTTGGTCTAATATTCTTTCGTAATCTATCCGCAAAGTATCTATCGTTTCGATTTCATTCAAAAAGGCTTCCCGCACTGCCTCTATATTAATGTTCTTTATATAATTACTTATATTCTGCACACGAGAAAAGAGTATGTCCCTCTTGGCATAAAGCGTTTTAATTTTAATTTCACTTCCACTAACTGCCATTTTAAATTATTATAATAAAGTTATATTAATCACAATTAATCTCACACGCATAAACGACGTAGGATGAACACTCGGCGTGCCGTATTACGTAATCAGATCGAACACCCGTTGCGGTCGAGTCTACGCGTCGTTTGCTAAACCTAATAATTTTATCAAAATTGTGGGTAAGCGTATCAAACGGTTGCTATCACACCGTTTCAATTGTTTAATAAGCTTTAAATTTAACCAAATACGAGCGCTATTAAATGAATAATTCTGTTTGCGAGTACCAAATCAAATTTTTAATTTAAACGAACACTATTTAAGTCTATTTCATAAATTACAGTGCGTTATCTAAACAATTAATTTAAAATTCGACCAGAAAATGGTTGGATAACCACTAAACACCAATCCAGATCCTGCCGAAGTGACCATAAAATGGTGGAGCCACGTGTTTAAGGCTGCCGAAAATCTAGTTCCCCGGTCAAACCTCAAACCTATTACGCGAGATATTAACTAAAGTGGACTGTATTTGCGATTGCTTCTATGCTTATGTAAAAGCGACTACTATAGCATGCGGTACAATGCACTCGCTCTTCCCTAAACTAAAACTATTACTTGCCAAATCGATGAAAGGAATCCTGCCTGATGGGGAGAACACAGAATTGGAGCGGTTAAACAATTATTAAATATTAATCAGGCAGTAAATTAAGGAATGTTGACTCACCGGGGTTCTTCTATCCTTTTGTAAAAACAAACTTCAGTACACGGTTATTACTCCATATTGTAAAAACAAACTTCAGTTCACGGTTAAAACTCTATATTTTATGTTAAAATAAACACAGTTTACACTTATTCTCTTTTATTTTCTCAACACTAAATGAATCAACTTTATAAACTTTCAATTTTCACTAGTTCACTCCGACACGACTATTACAGCGCAAATACTATTATATTCTGCCTCGGACACGCCCGTCGTTCCGTTTTATAGTCCCCTTTCCGCTGCCAGGCGGAAGGGTGTCTTAATTTTAGTAGTTTCAATACTTCTAAGTTACATATACTGACATTTCAATTGTAGTGAAATATATTAACCGTTTACAATATTTAATTACGGTGTAACAATAATATATTAATAATAGGGTTTATTATGATTATTAACATTATTTATTACAACTCGGCCATCCTTTTACTGCAACGAGTCCCATCGTTGTGAGTTTGGTTTAGCCATTAACAAAGTAATTTCTAGGTAAATAACAATAGCATAATATGTTTACAATAATGTTAAAGCTTAGGTAGAATTATTCAATGACATTCAAGCAAAACCCTACGCCCAGTAAAGTCTACAGTGCCTGTTACCATCCAGTATAGTAAAGTCTTACATTCAATTTACCATCCTGGACCAGAATCAGCAGACTACACAGGACGTTGACCAGGTAGTGACCTCACCCTGAATATTGTGAGTTCACTTGTCTTGTGCTTAGAACGTTATAAGCAAGCTCTTTCCTATACTCACCCTGAATATCATGAGCATAAGATAATCTTATATTAATGTGCACACCCTGAATATTGTGAGCACAAAAAAAATCTCAAACATACATGAATAAAAAAAATAAAATAAAAGTACATCTTTTACATACAAAAGTACTTTTGATTTGGTATTCGAATAAAAAAAATAACTTTCAAGCACTTGCCAAAAAATATAAAATTAAGGCCTAGTGACACATAATGAATAATGAATAGTAATTATAATATGACCAAACGAACAATCAACAACTTTGGTCATCATCGTCCTTACTGCTACTGTTTGAGCCATCACTATCATCATTGGCACTCTGAAAATTTAGCCATGGTTTCAACTTATCAATTGCAACAATTGCTTCATAACGTCTACCCTTTTTTGTAAGTGGTGTATCTTCGATAATATACCTGTCATTCGGTAAAACTTTTTTAATTCGATAAGGGCCCCTAAATTTTGGTTCTAACTTACGAGACTGCCCTTCTTGGCTAGGGATAGTTCTTAAAACACTTACAAGATCGCCTACCTTAAGATCTATGTTATTTTTCACGCAAGTTTCGGATCGTTCTTTATATTTATGTTGCTGCTTATCTATAAGAAGCTTTGCACCCTGTCTGATGGCGTTTAAGTTAGGGGCAACCTCATTTTCATTAACGTCCTCGATGATGTCATTAAGTATCCCTTCGGAAGGGTTTGTAATTCTATGGCCAAATAAAAGCTCTGTTGGAGTCTTTTTCGTAATTGCATGAACAGTGGTGTTGATTCCAAGTTGAACGTCAGGCAGGTAATCATCCCACACATTTATAGGCTTTTCATGGGTCATTGCGCCGAGTGCAGCCAGAATTGTGCGATTGTACCGCTCTACTTGGCCATTCGCCCTAGGGGTGGCAACAGCGTTAAGGACATGTTTAATACCCTTAGAAACTATAAAGTCCCGAAATTTTTTGCTTGTAAAGGTTGTACCCTGGTCGGTTATAAGTCTAGCGGGAGTTCCAAAATAACTAAAATGTTCTTTAAATATTCGAATAGTTGTTGTAGATTTCGTATTTTGCACTGCTGTTAAATTAACAAATTTGGTAAAGGCATCAACTATGACTAGAATATAACAATTCCTTCGTTTGCTCTTGTTGAAAGGGCCTAAATGGTCGGCATGAATAGTGTGGAAGGGTATATCAATTTTTGGAATTGGATGGAAACTATTTACTTTTATTCCACCAGTTAATTTATGGTGGGCACATTCTAAACACGCTTTGACGTATTTTTTTACAAATCTTCTCATCTTGGGGAACCAATACATGGCTTGTATTCGGTCTAAAGTTTTTGCGAACCCAAAATGACCTACGTTATCATGATTTGCTTTCAGAATCTGCCAACGCGCCCCTTTTGGTACCACCCATCTGATTGTGTCAGCATCCAAAATCCGATAGACCCTACCATTTTTCAACTTGTAATTTTTAATGATATCCATAATTTTTTCCGAATTAGGATTTGAAAGTACCTCTTTAATATGCTTTATGTTCTCATCATCATCTTGGACGGTTGCGATCCAATCCTCCGCATTTACCGCAAGGATGTCAAGAACGTGATTTTCTGTACTCGCGTCGGGAATAGCATGTCGACTCAATGCATCGACGTGTGCCATTTTTTCGCCCGGTTTGTGCTCAATAGTACAATCAAACTCTTGGAACTGTATCCACCAGCGGGCAATGCGCGGAATTAGATCACGTTTGGTAAGGGTTGTGCGTAATGCATTGCAGTCTGTGAAAATTTTAAACTTTATGCCTAGAAGGTACACTCGAAATTTATTTAGAGACGCTGCTACCGCCAGAGTCTCTAATTCGAAAGAGTGAAGTTTCTGTTCATCGGGGTTAGTTTGACGACTATAATAGGCAATAGGCTGGAGAATACAATTTGAATTCCTTTGTAGAAGTATGCCTGCAACGCCCAATTTACTAGCGTCAGTGTGAAGTTGTGTTTCTGCTTCTGGATTATATAGAGCTAGTACTGGTCGTTGGACTAATTTTATCTTAAGGGTTTCAAAAGATTTTTGTTCTTCATAACTCCATTGCCATTTGACATCTTTCTTCAATAATGTTGTTAGAGGTCGCGCCAAGATAGCGAAATCTTTTATAAATCGCCTAAAAAAACTCGCCAAACCGATGAATCTTCTCACATCGTGTTGGTTTTTGGGAGCTGGGAATTTCGAAACAGCATCAGTTTTAAGAGATCCTGGCCGAACTCCATCAGCGCTTATCTCGAATCCCAAGTACTCAATTTTGTCAAAGAAAAACCTACATTTGCTTAATTTTAGCGTAAGCCCACCTTCTTTTAAAAGTGCGAGGACTTCCTCCAAACGCAATAAACCCTCGTCAAAGGTTTGTGCTGGGATCAGGATGTCATCCATGTAGACGAGAGCATATTTTACTCGTGCTTTGTTGAGAATTTTATTAATTGCTCTTTGAAATACAGATGGTGCATTCACCAGCCCGAACGGCATCCTCGTATATTCGAACTGCCCATCTGGTGTTACAAACGCAGTTTTATCACGAGACCCCTCCTCAATCGGAATCTGGTAATAACCAGATGCCAGATCCAGAGTAATGAATAATTTGCTCCCACTCAGTAAATCTAATTGGTCTTCGATGCGTGGTAAGGGGTAATGCTCTTTAATAGTTTTGTTGTTAAGTGCTCTGTAGTCCACACATAACCTTTTTTCCCCAGATTTCTTTTGTACTAGAACTATCGGGCTAGCATAAGGCGAAGCCGACTCCCGAACAATTCCACAGTCGAGCATTTCCTGGATCATGTTACGGACTAATTGTCTATCGGCAAAAGATAATCGATAAGGCCTATATACTATCGGTGATGAATCTTTTAGATGAATGACCATCTCTGCAGCTGTAGTGAATCCCAAGTTACGCAAATTGGATGAAAAACATTCTTTGTACTTGTCGAGTAAATCGGCCAGTTTATTCTTTTGCTCGGGATCCACAATTCCACAGTTTAATGCCGTCGACTCATCTTCTAAGTTTACATTTAAAATTGAGGCTATGGCGTTGCAATTATTAGTTATGCTACGTGCACGAGTTATTAAAGTTCCATGACCTATCTCGACCGTATTGTCGCTTAAACATTGAACCAGTAGCTTTGTTATTCCGTTTGTTATTTCAAATTGGCCCGGTAATAAGAAATATTCCTTGCCCGGGGGTCCCCTGATATCTCCATGGACATAAATAGAACCAGAAATGTCCTTTACCGATTTAGCATAAATTATAGAAAGGCCATCACGTTTTAAGACTACCTTTTCAGAAACTACAAGAGGTATTTTAACATTTTCAATTTGGACGTTACTCCGTTTTATAATCAAATCTGAAGGGGTTTTAATAATTTCTATTGTAGGGCGCTCAGTATACGTGTGTCCAATGAGTATAGGATGGCTTATCATGTAGTCATCTACTATTAGTGCTTTCACATTGTCTTCAACTACACCTTGAATATCTAAAGTTACGTAAGTTACTCCTATTGGCCGATAAGGAGTATTGCCTAGCCCTTTCAGAACGGGAGAATCAACAGCCTGCCATTTAATACATAATTTCTCTGCATCTGACCAGCGAATTAAAGTGCAGTCACTTCCTAAATCGATATGAGCAAGAAGGACGTTACCGTTGACCTTTACTGGAACTCGGTACTTCGCATTGCTATTTTCAGGTATATGAACTTCCATTACCGTTTTAATACTGGTTCCCGGTTTATCTATATGGTTAGATGTTCGGCTAATATTTTTGGGACAGTTTTCTGCAGTGTGGCCTCTCCACCCACAGTTTTTACATTTAATAGTCGGCTTAGGGCATCTGTAAAATGTATGACCCGTCTCATTGCAATTGTAGCAAGTTACTTTATGGTCAGGTTTGCTTGTTTTTCTCGTATCTGAAGGGCTTATAATATTGGAGGCGACATACCTTTTCTCTTTATTTTTATTAACATCTAGCTCTTTATTTTGACCAACTCTTATAGTTTTAAAATATTTTAAAAGCTGTTCTGGTTCATTAAATTGGGCTGCTTGTATGCTTAATCTAATACCACGATCCTCGATTCCATAAATTATGCAGTCTACTGCGTTTTTACCAAAAATGGAACATCTATTTAATAGGTTAAGTTTTGAATAGTAATATAATTCCAAAGATTCACCAAATTTTGATTTTTTACTAAGCATCTCCGTAAGCAGTTCTGCATAATTTTCTCTAGATGGAAACGAGGTTAGCAGTTTTTCTTTCCATTCTCTCCATGAAAAGAAGACCGACGGTAATCCTTGGTACCACGTTTTTGCAACTCCGCAGAGTTTGGCAAGGCATAATGGATTGTTTGCTTATCGTTCCAATCATATATTTGGGCGCACTCTTCTACTTTCTGAATCCAAGTATCGACCGTCTGTTCTCTTGTCATGGGATCAAATTCTGGTATAACGTTAAGAGCGGGAAATTTATCACTATTATCGGAATTTTTCTTGTAATCTTTCATTATATCTAACATTTTCTCAAATAAGCTAGCGTTCATGTGGTTACTGTTAGGCTGACCATCGTCGAGTTCAATCAAGTGTTCGCGTCCTGCATCACGAGAATGACTATGCTGACCAGTGACATTAAAGTTAAAACTCTGCTTACTTGAGTTCCTCCCGGTTCTGCTTGCTCGAGGCGTCCGGGAAACCACCCGTGATGCTGACCTCGATCGCGCACGCCTCGGCGATTTCGACCGCACGCGGAGCAGAGACTTAGACCGCGCACGGTACAATGACCCTGACCGCGCACGATGCGAAGAACCGGACCGTGCTCGGTGTCGTGATCTAGACCGCGAGTGACGCGACTGAGTTGGGCTAAAGTCTCGTCGTTTGTCTCGCCTTTTCTTTGACCGTCGCGACTTTAGTCGTTTATCACGTGGCATCTGAAACTTGCACATCCAAGTGTAAGAATTGACAATGAACGTGTTAATATTACATTTATATATCTACTGTAAGCTTATTCCTTTCGCACTATTCATAAAGCTTTAAGCAAAGTCTGTGAGAAATCACACTAAAGCATGTAATGTATTAGCAGCTATATCTACTTAACCTTTATTAAATAATATCTTTAATAGTTAGCCCTGAGAGGGTAGCAATGTATATACTAAGGGTATTTAGAAAAGGTACCGAAGAAAAAAAAACCCAATGAATCTCGTTTAGTGTATTGATCATACTGTAAATATTACATTACTTTAAATTAAGGTTTAGCAAAAAATTAAAAAAAAAACTTAAAATGCGAATAAGTTTGTAAACAAAACTCAAAGAAAAAAAAACATACAGTAAACAAACTGGGTAATTAAATACACTGGTATCTTCATTAATATGTGCAAAAGAAACATCCTTACTCACTTTTATGGACGGTATCCCACTTCTGAGATGTAAAAACAAACTTCAGTACACGGTTATTACTCCATATTGTTAAAACAAACTTCAGTTCACGGTTAAAACTCTATATTTTATGTTAAAATAAACACAGTTTACACTTATTCTCTTTTATTTTCTCAACACTAAATGAATCAACTTTATAAACTTTCAATTTTCACTAGTTCACTCCGACACGACTATTACAGCGCAAATACTATTATATTCTGCCTCGGACACGCCCGTCGTTCCGTTTTATAGTCCCCTTTCCGCTGCCAGGCGGAAGGGTGTCTTAATTTTAGTAGTTTCAATACTTCTAAGTTACATATACTGACATTTCAATTGTAGTGAAATATATTAACCGTTTACAATATTTAATTACGGTGTAACAATAATATATTAATAATAGGGTTTATTATGATTATTAACATTATTTATTACACTTTAGAGCACTATAGCGGCGATTTCCGGAACCTCCTCTGGACGGACACTCTGGGGCCCCAGGGGTGCGTCAGGAGAGAAGCGTTGTAGTTCAACGACGGCTGCGGCGGGAAGAAGAGCGCGCGTCGGTCGCGCGTGTCTTATATATCCTCGGGTCCGATGATTACGCGATGTTCTAGAATCGTCTTCTTTCCCCTCCCACCCCATCACCCCGATGTGTCGATAGGAGGGTACGAATGATATCGTTTGGGAAAGGGAATAATGATTCGGCAAGTTCCTACCGTCAAAAATAAAAACGCGAATGGTTTTCCGCGCAACCAATAACATTAATCACATTATAACTTTCACTTGCTTTATGGTTTATAAATCCTTTAAAAATAGGTTAATTTCGACGTGTCATTCAACATTCAATTCACAGTAACAGTAAATTCATTAAATATTAGAATATCACCACTAACCACTTAATGCTATTACTTATTGTGTAATTTTCACCATTGGTATTATACTTTTTAAAAAATGTAAAATTCCATACTAAAACTGGCAAGTATAGAGATAGTATAGCGGAATCCACCAGCCTTCTACGGTTTTTCATAATATGAAGATTGTCTTCCGTGAAGTGTCTTGAGCATAGCACACTATTTTTGGTGGGCAACCATTGGTCCCCTCGACATGTAGCGTCGATCCACATCTTTTCCTTTCGGGGCATTTAGGAAACCTATAACATATAGGTACCACAATTATACGCCACTATTTGTATAAAATAATGACTACAAAAGAAAAGTAAACGATGACCAAACAAATATCGACTTATAAATCACAACACTATCGATACACGTGCTGTCGTTAGACAAAGACAACTATTTTAATTTACGTAATGAGTGAAAGGGACATATTAAAAAAGACATCAACGGGTGCTCAAATGATATCACTTTGCAACATTTAATATCCAGTGTAAGTTGAACTCCGGCGTATTTGAAATAGGTTAACGTGATAAGAATAAAATTTACTTACCGATGAAATATTATGCCACCTTTTTGATAACTGGATGTCTTAGCTGACTTGCCACACCATTTCACTGCATAGGAAGCCATTTGTAATGTATTTTGGATACAAAAGCTATTTTTAAATTTTCAAAAACTCGGACGTGCCTACGGGTCACAAACTTGGTCGTCAATGATATCGTGATTCTTAGCGTCACTTCGTATGCTAGCTACAGCAAGTATGTGTTGCGCGCGTTTGTGGCCCTGTATGCGGAATCTATTAGGAGGTAATCTGTGTGTCTGTACTACTAAGAAATTCAGGACTTCATAGGCGTGATTTTAATGACAGCTGTCACAGAGATCAAGCTATCTTTTATGAACTATACTATAGTTTTTGTCTCTACTCTATCTATTATAGTTAAGTAGCTGTGTGGGTTTTATTACACAACATGCAAGCGCAGTAGCAGCCGAATTAGGGCCGCGCGTATCTGGACGTACAAGGGTAAATCAGTCGCGAGGGCTGGACGCTTGAGCGGATATTAAAAAACGCGACACGCTCAGCGAAACAAAAAATCTTATCGTTCTTTCTCATTTCTTTACACGACATCGGCGTAAGTTGCTCTTTCTCTTGTGTGACTGCGATAAAAGATATCACTTTGTCTATAGCATTCTCTGTCTACGATACTACGCATATTTTAATCTATATATCTGTTTATCTATGATTTTAATCTCCGTTATTACTCTGATTGGAGTAATAGTGCTCTGTGATTTTAAAGGTTTTGGCGGGAACTTGGCCGCCGACGGATTGTTACTCCTGTTTTGTCGCTTGAATAATGGTTTGAAGTGGATTTTAATTCGTAAAAAAGATGAGATTTTGAATTAAAAGTCTGCGCGTGTGAACTGTTAGAGAAAACGAACTGCTTTGATGTTGATATAAACCTCAAGTTAATTTGTTAGCTTGGGCGCCTTATGAACGTGAGAGGCTTTCGTTATCAACTGTCCGCTGGGTTGAGCTGTCGTCAAAATCTCCCAAAAAGTCGGCAGTCTGTGTACACGTACAGGATCGCCCCCGTCACTACATCAGATTTGATAGACCACACATCCTCGCTAAAGAACACCGATTTCTTCCACGGATGATTCGCGGGGCTATTGAAATCAAAAAACATCCTAATTTCAATAGAGAAGATGGCTGGGTACTACCAACTGCTTGGGATCCTATAATAAATAAAATTAAATCCCAACCCAAGCATACAACTGCAAGACTTAATGATACCATAAGTTCATACTGTGTAGATCGGAATAAAAGTTAAATTTTAATCTATGGTAACCGCGGTTAACTATGACATCTGGACGTTGAACATCTCAGTCCTTCCCGTGACCATGGGTGCCATAGACAAACAACTATATACCAGGAATAGATGCGCCACTCACATTTCAGTTTTCGATTGAGTGTACCGTGTTCGCTAGATGGCGCTGTATTCTTTTAGTACATCGCGGCTTGCGGTAGTTACCACTAGATGGCGTATTTTGTCAATGACTATATTGATATTTATGAAATAAGCAGTTTTATTATCAATGTTTATGTATGCATTCTACCAGATAATTATTGAATATCTACAATAATTATCTTAAATCTCCAAATAGTAATTTTGTAGATAACATTAACACTAATAAAACTTAGCCTATTTCACAAAAGATTTTTGTAATATTAATATGAAAGACGGAAAGTAATTTTAATTATTTATTTATTTTCTTTTATGAATTTTTTAATATTTGAAAGCTTGAGCTTTAACATTATCATTTTCACAATCGGTACTTAATAATTTTCCCTTTAGCAGCCTATTAACAAATAATCATAAAGCCTCTTATTATGATTTTCGCAGGAGAGGAACGAAAAGTTGCAAAATATTTTAGTTTTCTGAATTATCGTATCCTTAATATTCTTTATTTGCGGTTCTTCAATCAATTGCGTTTGGATTATAAGGTAAACTTCATCTGTAAATGAACACAACGCCTCTGATGGATATTTACATGACTTTTTTGTAGTCCCTTTCTAAAGTATAATCATATTGGGTCGGAGGTGTTGTGCTTAACAATTGCATTTTACACACGTTACAATTTTTACATATATTTTTTATACACTGATGCACTAAATATCCAGCAACATAACGTTTAGCTTCCTTAGTAGTTAAATTGATGGGTTCTGAATTCTCGTTTTGTCCAAACAAATTTATTAAAGAATCCACATTTATATTTGCATCTGGTTTCTCTCCTGTTTCTATTTTTTGCGAATTAATTAAACATTTTAGTGGCTTTAATATTTTGTTATTGTCACGTTCACAGTTTGCACTAATTGAATGAGGGGAAGTTAAATTATTCACTAACAAAGTTTTATATGCTCCAGTAAATTGGCAGCATGTTGGTGATACATTTCGAATCCCATTGCTCCTGATACTGGAAAAGAAATTTTCCAGTGGATCCTGGTTCAGGTTTCTTATTAATAAGCTGCTTACACTGTGTTTAGCGTTTAAATAAGAAAACATTTCTTTTACTACATGGATATTATGTATCCAATTTTGAATTGATGGAACCTTTACAAATTTTGTAGCCCCATCTTTATTTACTTCATAACCCATAGAGTTCAGTATAGGTAAAGCTTCATCCCAGAGCTTAAAATGCAGCGAGTTTTTTCTCAATGCTGCTTTGTATAGTTTTGCACTGTCTTGGTAACAATGACCATTGAAAGAGTCAAATAACTTATCAACTAGTAGCAGCAGATCAGCAGTTGCGAGACATTCTTTTGGCAATAGATTATGATCTGAAAAAGAAAACATTATTAATTATTAAAAATTTAAAGATTTTTACTATTTCCTATTATAATGTGAAGCTGTAGTGGCAATGAATCAGTCATATAGCTCGAAGAACCGACGACCGATGGGGACGAAAGGTTCTCGAGTGGCAGCCTTGTATTGGTAGGGGAAATGTAGAGCGGCCCCGAACTAGTTGGAGTGACGACCTACTAAGACATACAGGAAGTCGATGTATGCAGATAGCTTAAGACCGTACTTTGTTACTTGTGAAGGGCTGTAATGACGATGATGATTAATATCCATACTAGTATTATAAATGTGTCTTTATATCTGCCTGTTAAATTTTCATGGCCATCCAATTGAACGATTTTGGCGAAATTTGGTACAAAGATAGCTTAGGTTCTGTAAACAGATAGAATTTTTTTGACAGAAAACCAGAGAGCTCTCTGAATTTTAAAAATCTAAATCCTCACAGATGGAATCGCTGGTATCATTTAAGTACAGAAATAAAAATACAAACTTGCTAAGAAACGTAAAGCTGCAGATACCCGTTGGCTGAAAACTTGAGCTGCATATTTCACTTTCATTTTAGGAACTTTGTCCTTATTGACGTGCATCTCCGTTAATTTGTTCACCAAGCGAATGTCATTTTCTCCCACATCAATGTCAAGTAACATTCGTAAATGATTCCATTGTGCAACCTTTGTTTCTCCGTTTTGGGTGTATTTTAAATTTTTGGTCATTAGGTTGTTTCTTAATCCCTTGAGTACATGTGGAGGATCAAAAATTGAAAACATTTTGCTGTCATCAATTTCAAAAGCCAAACTTTTCCATTCAGTGCCATTACGAAGGTATTTTTCTTTTGTTTCATTAAGAAGATTTTTTATAACTTTCATATTTGTTGGGGATTGGTCACAGATTGTAGACACAATTTTTAAGCCAGTGCTGTTGACTTGTGCTATTACTTCTTTGATTATTTTTTTTAATTCTACACTGTTTGTTGTACTCTGACAGAATGTAAAGCAAATCGGTTGTTTAAATTTTCCCTTAAGACTTTTCAGCATAAATACTAATGTATGATCAGCAATTTTTGAGGTCCTATGTCCCCCAAAATCTTCAAAACCAATAATTTCATCCAGGGATTTTTGATAATAAAGTCCTGGAGTCAATGACACCTCATCAAAAATTAATGTACACAGCTTTTTTTCATCAGGCAACTTTTTCACAGTTTTAGCTAATTGTTTCATTATGGTCGCGTTTATGCCTGTAGTTAAAGAGATGCTGCTTAACATTTTTTGCATGGTTCTTTTAGAAGGCAAACCAAAAATCCTTTGCAAGAAGTTATATGTTTTTTGACTTTGCTTGTATATAGTCAAACATAAAATTTTCTCTTTCATGCTGAATCTCCTACCTCTTGGCATTTTTGATGACTTTTTAAGTTGCATATTTACCAATATTGCAGCTGGTTCAGGAAGGTTTTCTACAACATTTAAAAATGCCTGACTCTGTGACAATTTTTTTGCCTGACGAACCCTCTCATTCAATGTCTTACATTTACTTTTTAATTTCAGAATTCGAGCTTTTAAAGTTCTCAATTCTTTGGAACGTTTTAGTGTTCGAGTGTTAACTGAAAATAGAAAAAAAATATGTTACAATACTTATAATTTTTTTGGTACTTATTAAACTGACTGATTTAATAGCATTATTCTCCTTTATAAATCTCTACATTGTCCTCTGGAATTGCTGTGGTAGAGCCATGCTGCAGTTATATTTATAATATAATTGGAGCGTGAATGGGTCGGCTCGACCGGAGAAGGACCACTCTCTCACAGAATACTTGCGTAAAATAGCAGCTTAACGCTGCTGTGTTTCATATGGTAAGTGTAGAGAACCGGAGACCCTTTTTACTGGAAATGAGGCGTTCCATCTTAGTCCTCACGGGTAACAATGCATCTGCATTTTGATTTATAATAGAGGATAGATGTAGATGTCTATGGACCGCAGCAACCACTTACCATCAAGTGGACTGTGTGCTCGTTTGTCACCCTTATCCTATAAACAAAAAAAATTGCTAAGTTAGCCATCACCAACGCGTATCTGAAACATACTATCCTTAACCACCATTCGATGTAAGCTACTGTAAATACAACTCAGCATGGTAGTTATTTTTTTGTTTCTACATTTGTATATTCAAGCAGTAACTTTTTTTTACATACAAAAAATGATGTTCCAACATTCAGTACCAGGACTTCTCCCCTTTTTCCTTCTCAGAAAAGCTGCATTAAGAACACAGGGCGCGTCTTCCTCCATGGCTTCTAACTCCTCTAGCGTAACGGACCCCCCACCCTCCCGGGTCAGACACGAAATAATCAATCATGTATATACACATATTGAATATATATATACACCTAGTTGAAATAAAATATTAGTATTTTTAAAATATTTACCTCTAGGAAGTAGTTTTTGTTTCGGATATGGCAACTTGAAAGGCTCTAAGTTGTCTCCTATTTGCATATCAATATCCATTTCAGTCTCAACAGAAGATGATGGTTGAAGCACTATTGGCGAAGTTGAAGCTAAAAAATTAAAACAGTAAATTTGTTTTAAGTTGTACTATCAAATAAGCCCTTTGAATAATTATGACCCTATTATATTTATATATCAAACTAGCTGTAACCGGTGCGTTGCTGCCACAGAAGAAATAATTGTGAAATAATATTGTTTTATATGTAGAAGAGTTATATTGTTTAATTAGGAATGATAATATATTCATTTTAGTTGAATGCTATATCTTTAAAATAAAGAAGAACAGTCATCTGTGACCCAGACCCGACAGACATCCAGCGGCAGAAGAGGTCAGAAACAATAATACTTTAATCAGGTGCAGAATTCATTCACAACACGTTATGACAAAATGTTATATTATTTTTGTTATATTATGCAGCTGAATTATGTAGTTTAAAAATTACATAATTCAGTTGCATCTCCAGGTCACCTAGATACATCCCATAGCTATTTTAACGTCATTTAGTTGCATACATTAACGAATTTTGTAGATAAATAGCCATTTTGTATTTTCTTAGACTAACGCCTGAACAAAAACATAAGGCGATATTTTGGTGTTAGCCATTGATTTCCAATATAAAAAATATATAATTTAACTATATAAAAAAAACTGAGATGTCTCGTTTCTGTCGGGCCTGGGTTTTTTTTTCTATGGGGTGTGACTGTTCTTTTTTGCCAGTGCAATACATGTGCCACCTACTGTAAATTAATTGCACTATTTGTACAACCTTCGCACAAGCGCAAGCAATAAGTTGACAAAATTTCAGCACAATCTGATGAACAGTATGGCTGCATATAAAATATGAACAAATAAACATTAATGTTTATATATAAGATAACCCTTATTTTGAGAGGTGAGCCATGAGTTGAGATAATGACAATGATCTAATAAGTGTTAGCTAGCTAATGTTTAAACATTATTAGAACAATGTGCATATCAATATAACCCCTCAACAGCAGTATCAATAAATTAACAATTTTATTTATATACATTAACAAATTAAAAAATATATGTATATGTAAAATATATAATACCGCGGGGAGTAGGACTATATATAATTAAGTTTCTAGTTTGTTTTTTTAAAAGTTTTAATATTGTATATTAAATACAATAATAGTATATATAGAAAATATAGTATTGTATATTTAAATACATATATATATATATATATATATATATCATATAAAATATAGTCAGGAAAAAAGTTTCTTCGTATTTTATACACAAATTCAAGACGTTTTTTTTTTTCAAAGTTTAATTACATTTAATTATAACATATATGTGCCATTTTGTTTGATAACTTGTTGCCATCTTGTAGGTACTGACATAATCCCATTGCTGTAGAAATCTGGGGCTTTGGGATTTTTGATTAAAAAAATGCGACAATTAGTTTTGCATCTGCATTTAGATTCATAATCGAAGATAGATGTGAATGTCTATGGGCCACAACAACCACTTACCATCAGGTGGACTGTGTGCTCGTTTGTCACCCTATGCTATAAAAAAAAAGCTTCACAAAGGCTCGTTTTTATCTCAGAAGTTTCGTTTGAAGGCCAGTTTATTCCTACAGGAATCAAAAATACCTTAATCCATGCATATCAAGTTGCGGGCTTTATCTTGATGTTTAATAATTATATAAAAATGTAAGCAAACATTTGGTACAAACTATAAATGACTAAAAATTTATTTACTTTTCATATTTCTGTCATGCTTGTTATTTAGAGAAGTATAAAATGCCTTGAGCAAGTTAGAGGTACTTACATAAGTTCAAAGTTGGTACTGCATTTCCGGTGAGTCGTTTACTTGCAGAACGGTAAAATTCCTCAAAGTGACAATCACATATTCTTATAATGTTAAAAATGAACGAATCTCCTTTTGTTTTTACATCTTCATTCAAAACCATTTTCCACTGTTCGAATTTCTCCAAATTTGGGTATTCTGGTTTCGGGAATTGGTGAAAAGGACCTGAAACTTTTATATAGTAAGTTTTTATTGACACAAGACACGATAAATTGAATACCAATTTGCTACTAGTATGGTAAGGAATATTTTAGGGTTCCACAAGCGCTGTTGGGGAACTCTTATTTAATTTTCGAACTTCAAAGATTAATGATACCTTATACCTTCAGTCGCACATCCAAAATAACACTTTATTGCTGATTTTCTCGGCATTTTATACAAGTTGCGGTAAACAAAGTCCAGTAGTGAAAAGCAGGGTTGATAAGTTGGCAGCAGCAGAGTCCAGTTGGCAAGAGCAGGGTCAATCGTCAATAGCAGGTAACACGGGCACAGGGGATAAATCAGGTCAAACGTTCGAAGAAGATAAACAAAAACAAGAAACAAGCGCAAACCGGGTCCAGAATTTTCAAATAACACAATAACGTAATTTCGCAAGCAAGAGCACGATAACGGAATTTATTTGAAAGAACTGTAAACAAAGTAGAATATTTACGTGTCAACCACAACCATAGACCAAAATTGCCATAGATTTAGTTTTTCTTGGGCTTTGGATTCTGGTGTTTTGGCATAATTAACGCCATCTCTACAACGCTGAAGAAAACTAGCGTACAAGTTTATGTACCTGCACTAGAGGGCAGTACTCTCAATGCATTTTTTATTCTTGTAAATTTGTATGTCAGTTTCATTCCCTGATGGGTGCTGTAAAGCTCTCGAAACGTCGGGTATTTAAAAAGTTAAATATACGCGATAAATTCCGTAAAAACTAGTATTATTTCAATCTCCCAAAAACTTTGCAATATGACGCATTAGCATATTGTGAAGAAAAAATATGTAAAAATGAAGATTCAAATAAAAAAAAGAAATGATAGGCTCAGAAGGGCTAGACCCCAGAGCCGTAAGGCCAGTTAATAAAAAAAGTCTCAACTTCTAAGTCAGTGTCAGTGGCTAGTATATATACAGTAATCTATGGTCAGTGGTGATTTTAATGTTTAGCTTGCTAATATTTATTTATGTAATGTTTATGAAAACTTCGGTTTGAAAAAGAGAATTCAATTTCAATTACATTGAAGCAATAAGAAACTGGAATGGCCTTTGGTGAAATTTGTAGAATTTGTTTAAGCGTAAATATACGCATGTGTGTACTAAAGAAGACTGGACTCCAACATTTGTATAAAGCATTGACGAACAGATTTGTAAGCGTCGAGGTTTGTAAGTTTGATTTTACTTCAGTTTGTTTTTTTATTGCAAATGAAGTTGCGGTAAATTTTTGTTATCGCTGGAGTCATCGCACATTGTAACTTGCCTGATATTAAATCGATGAATGAAAAATGATCGGGGCTAGGCTAAAGTGCAACGTTAAATAAAGGGTCAAATACAATCAAAATCTGAAAAATAATAATTAGCTTGGAATCCTGGGCCGCACATAATCAGTACTATCATTGAAGTAGATATTCTACTACATACTAAAAGTGACGACGAGACGTAGTGTTTGCAACACGCGTTGGGGCCTGCGGGCTCAAACTTACCGAGTCTGTTGCCTCCTTCCAAGCGACTCGCACTGCTGCATAGATTTGTTCGCGGTGTCTGTTCTAGTACATGTTACTTCAATGAGTATTATTGTGAATTTCTTCCAAAGAATTAACATCCACCTTAGTTTGGTGTTTCATCCACTTATAGCAGTTCTATCAGACTTTTAAACCGGGAGATTAACAGTGCACAGAAATTCTCTCATATTTCTCATATTCCTATCAGACAGAAATCAGAAGAGGGAATAATCTGCACATTTAAATAAATAAATATAGGAAATCTTCACATGTGCTTGCTTACACACACATGCAATATAATCCTGTCCTGCACTGATGTATAGTCTCTGTTGTGACCAAATGCTGTCTGTAGGAGATTATTATCATTGTTGGGGGTGTTACTATGTGCTCACAGAATACCAACGTAAAATAGCAGCTTAATGTTCCAATGGTGAGTGTAGAGAATGGGAGACCCTATATACTGGTAGGTAGTGAGGCATTCCGTCTTGATCCTGAGGGGTGACAATTAATTGGGGATGAATGTAGATGTCTATGGCCACAGTATTTGCTTGCCATCGGATGGACTGTTAGCTTATGAAATAATGGAATTACATGTATTTAAAATGCAAATACAAACTGCAATATACCTATTTTAATATTGCATTTGATATCCTTTTTTCTTCAAAATCCATTTTGTATTTTATTTGCAACACTTTGTATTAATATTTAATACATTGTAAAATGCAACATGGTTTTGTAAAATTTTTAATATTTTCAATCTTTCGTTGAAAATTATTTATCACTCCGTTACACGCGCGGGGCACAGGCGTGCCCCAGCTGCATATTTTTGTCTGTAAATCACAAAACTTAACAGCCAGGATTTTGATTTTTTAAGTAGCTGTTGCATATATCTTCGCGTGAGCGTCAGTGACGCGTCGACTGTGCCGGCGCTCGGACGTGCTCTGTGTAAGTGTTTATGCATCTTTGGGGCACGCCTGTGCCCCACGCGTGTAATTACGTAACTAGTGGTACGCGGCTTATTTGGTATTTATTATGTTTTTTTTTATTATTTTCAAGATAATTATGTTAAAAATCTGTGTAAATTTGTTAAATTCATATTACTGTTTTTATTTTTCTTTATTGGTGGTATGATTTTCGTAATTAAATTGGACATTTTTCTTGTTTTAGGTATTTTATCTTGTAAAGTTTGTCTGATTATCTGCTAAGATGGATGCACAGTCACAACATGTAGCTAGATGGTTGGAAGAGACGGATGAAGAGGAGGAGAATGATTTGGAGGACCTGCCGAGTAGCGAAGATGAAGAAGATTGTTGTTTAGAAGAAAGACACGATTCTGAGTCGGAGCAAGAAAGCGATGTAGGGGAACAGATAATCCCAGATACTCCATCTGCATTGCAGCCGTTATCAGAGTCAAGCTCAGACGAGGATGTTCCATTGGCCAATTTAAGGATTTACAAATCTAAGTCAGGTCTTGAATGGCAGGCCACACCATACAGAACTAGCGTCCGATCCCAAGCGTCGAACATTCGTAGTCGTATTTGTGGCCCCAAAAATGACGCTTCAGCTTGCAAAACTCCAATCTCTTGTTTTGAATTATATTTTAATGAGGAGACAATAGATATTATTACAAGATGTACAAATATATATATCGACAAAATAAAAACAAAATACCAAAGACAAAGAGATGCCAAGAATACAGACTATACTGAAATCAGGGCAATGATTGGGATGTTACTCAATGGGTGTAGAAAAAAGTGGTCGAAGAATACTGAAAGATTTTTGGGACAATAGGTTTGGAACTGCAGTGGAGGCTATTTATCTCACAATGTCTCAAAATCGATTTGCCTTTTTGCTAAAGTGCATTCGATTTGATGACATCCATACAAGAGATTCCAGAAAGGAAATTGATAAACTCGCTCCTATCAGACAAATTTTTGACATTTTTGTATCGAACCTACAAAAGTATTATACACCGAGTGAGTATCTCACTCTAGATGAGCAACTTGTGGCATTTAGAGGACGTTGTGGTTTCCGGATGTTTATTCCCAACAAACCAGACAAGTATGGTCTTAAACTTTTTGCCTTAGTAGATGTTACGTTTCCTTATGCATACAACTTAGAAATTTATGCCGGTGCTCAACCTCCTGGACCTTTTCAGGTCTCCAACAAAGTGAAAGACATTGTTCACAGAATGTTAAAGCCTCTCGAAGGTATGGGAAGCAATGTGACCATGGACAACTGGTTTACCAGTATACCGTTGTTGATGGAACTAGAAATGAAGAAGATTACTGCTATTGGGACACTGAAATCTAACAAACCTGACATTCCACTCAATTTCAAATCATCCAAAGGTAGACCCATCAACGACTCCTTATTTGGTTTCCAAAAGAAATGCACTTTAGTGTCTTACGTACCAAAACCAAAAAAAAGTAGTTTTAGTGGCATCAACCATGCACAATGATGGTACGATTGATCTTTCTACCGCTGAGAAAAGAAAACCTGAAATAATTACTGAGTACAACAGGACAAAATGTGGTGTTGACGTTTTAGATAAAATGTGCAAGCATTTCAGTGTAGCACGAAATAGTAGACGTTGGCCCCTCACCCTATTTTTTGACATGGTAAATATCGCTGGCATCAATGGCATGATAATTGACACAATGGTCAATCACAATTACCAGCGCAAATCTCGACGCGACTACTTACGTTCGGTGGCTATAGAACTTATAAAGGCTCAAATGCGACAGAGACTTATGACTAAAAACTTACCTCGGACTATCAAGGAGAAGATCATGATGTTTTTAGAAGTAAAAGAGAGTAATTTAGTGCCTGAAGATGAAGTTATACCAAAAAAGAGAACCAAAACAGCCAGATGTTACGACTGCGGAAGAGCCAAAGATAGATCGACCAGAACATTTTGCCAGAAGTGTCAGAAGCCTGTGTGCAATGACCATAAATATCCTGTATGCCTTGGTTGTTATAATAAATATGTAACCGAGCCCAAAGAATAGTCGGATTATGTCAAAAATCTTAATTATAAGTATAAGTGCCATTTTTCTTTAGTTTTATCAGTATGAAGCCAAATACTTTTTATTTTTTGTTTTAGTACAGAAGTGTCTATTTTTTTGTTGTTTTTTGATAAGTCAATAAAGGCTGATTATATATAAAAACTATAATATTTTATTTCTATTCCTATGTTACTAAAAAAATCACAATATTTTGGGCCACAATTGTGCGCCGCGCGTGGAATCGTGTCACTATTTTAAGCGCGTGTACTGGAGTGTTATATAAGCTAGCCATTCTAAACGTTGGGGACAACAATAATAATGCCAACATTGCAAGTCAAACAAACTCTTGAAACTGAAGCTTGGCTTGGAATAGTTTCTGTGTATTTGTCAATGTCAAACAAAACATCATCATCATCATCTTCATTACAGCCCTTCACAAGTCCACTGCTGAACATAGGCCTCCCCCAAGTAATGCCACAAAGCACGGTCCTGAGCCACCTGCATCCATCGACTTCCTGCATGTCTTACCAGGTCGTCACTCCATCTAGTGGGGGGTCGCCCTACACTACGCCTACCGGTACGAGGCTGCCACTCGAAAACCTTTCTTCCCCATCGGTTATCGGTTCTTCGAGCTATATGGCCGGCCCATTGCCACTTCAGCTTACTAATCCGTTGGGCTATGTCGGTCACTCTGGTTTTACTGCGGATATCCTCATTTCTGAGTCTATCACGCAGAGAAACTCCAAGCATAGCCCTCTCCATAGCTCGCTGAGCGACCTTAAGCGTCCTCATATGGCCAGCAGTGAAGGACCACGTCTCAGATCCGTAAGTCATCACTGGCAACACGCACTGGTTGTACAATCTAGTTTTTAGAGATTGAGGTATACCTGACGAAAAGATATGTCGTAATTTCCCGAACGCTGCCCAGCCGAGTTGAATCCGTTGATTGACCTCTCGGTCGAAGTTGGACTTACCTAGTCGGACTATTTGTCCCAGGTAAACGTACTCGTCAATAACTTCGAGCATAGTGCTCCCAACAACTACCGGCATAGGTGTGACATGGACATTAAACATGATCTTTGTTTTGTCCATGTTCACCCTAAGACCTATCCGTTGGGAGGCACTATTGAGGTCATTGAGCATAATGCTTAAGTCCTCCAGCGATTCTGCCATAACGACTATATCGTCGGCAAATCGAAGGTGAGTGATGTACTCGCCATTGATGTTAATACCGTATCCTTTCCATTCCAGTAGCTTGAAAACGTCTTCCAACGCAGCGGTGAAGAGTTTCGGGGATATAACATCACCCTGTCTTACACCTCTCTGCAGTTGGATAGCAAACAAAACAACCAATGATAAAATTAAGTGATCCTTGATATAAAAAAAGTCATACTCATTACACATACATATTCAAAAGCTATTTCTTAACTATAATACTTGCTTACCAAGTACTGCACCTTTTAGAACAACTGATTTTGTTTGGTGGAATGATTATGAGGGGCCACATAGATGGAATATGAAAGATCAACTCTTTTTTTTTTTAAATGTTACCCCTACACTAGGATTTTCTCTTGTATCGTGGGGGCAGTTTACAAACATAAATTGCACAAGCACAAACATCCAGACCCGAAACAGTTATTTGTAGGCCATACAAATACTTGTTCCATGTGGGATTCGAACCCGCGACCCCCAGCGCAGCCACTCATTGATAAGCCACTATGCCACGTAGTCGTCAACGTATACTATACGTCTTTGAACAAAAACTAGTGTCAAAATCAATGAAATATGGCATTTTATTTAAAATATCTATTTTGAATACATATTTTGCATTTTATATTTTTAAATATTTTCATTGAAAAAATAATTAAGCATTTGCATTTTGAATTTAAATATGTTTAATAAACTCCCTAAAACTAGAGCTGTGGTAGCTCAGATGGTTAACGCTCGCTGTAAATATAACAGAATACGAGTTCGATCCCCACTGGAATCGAACCTGTGTTACTCACATCTGCAATTTTAAGTGTTGATTTACCATGTGCTTGGCGGTGAAGGAAAACATCGACAAAATATTTTGAAGACATGTGAAGTTCGCCAACATGCATTGGGGCAGCGCGGTGGACACTTCCTTGGCCTAAAAACCCTCTCAAAAATGAGGGGAGGCCTATGCTCAGCTGTGGGAAATATATAGGCTGTAACTTTAACTTTTATGTTCAATAATCTATTTTGCATTGTTCTGGTTTCAAACTTTTAGTTGTTTTATTTTATTTGTTTATCCAATCTGTTCTAAAATTGGTTAATGATTTGTGATAATATCACTTTTGATAGCAACTAGTTTCATACTTCAACCACTTTTTGGTAATTTTGCAATCTGGCTTTAGTCAATTTGAAGTGATGCCTCTAAGATGTGTGTTAATGGGGTACTGGAATAATAGTTTGTCAAACATTTCTAGATTATAGTGTCCAAGTATTGTGGTTTCATCAAGTCTCCTCATTTTCTGTGATCTTCCAGAGTTGTAAGTTTAAGTGTTTTCAGACTTTCCTCATGTTTTCAATGCTCTAAGAACTTGAATATCTGTGTTTAACCTCTCCAGTAACTCAGTATGATTTGGAATGTATATTCCAAAATAGGTTGAATGTACCTATTTATAAAAACGGCGATAAGATGAGACCTAGTTATTACAGACCAATAAGTTTGACAAGTATCCTCTGTAAAGCCATGGAAAAGATCATAACTGAAAGATTAAGAGAATTCCTATTACAAGAACAACTGATTTTAGATGAACAGCACGGGTTTGTACCAAAGCGATCAATCATTACAAATATGTTACAATGTGTTAATGAATGGGTCTCAAACCATGACAATGGAATACCTACAGATGTGATATATCTTGACTATGAAAAAGCTTTTGACCGTGTGCCATTAAGGCGACTTATATGCAAATTAAAACACTTTGGTATACGCGGGAAATTGTTGGCCTGAATCAGTGATTTTCTGTCAGACAGAACATTCTGCGTAAGAGTTGTTTAAACCCAGGGAAGTACACAGTGGAGTTCCGCAGGGATCTGTTCTTGGACCATTATTATTTATCCTATATTTATCGGATTTGAAGAGCATGTTATAGCTACCGTTCTCATTATTTGCCGATGACACAAAATTTTTTGGGAACCATGTTACGCAACATCAAGTTATACAACAGGATCTAAATGCCATCTACGATTGGACTAGTGATTGGCTCCTAATACTGAACGCAGGCAAGTGTACGGTTCTACATATAGGGAAAAATAATCCACGAAATACATATTATCTAGGTGATCACCCATTGTCTTCTGTTGAATCACAAAAAGACCTTGGCATTACAATAACCAGTGACCTCAAATGGGAAACTCATATCCTTAACATAGTAAAAAAGGCAAACTCCATGATGTATATGATTCGAAAAAGCTTTATGTGTCTCACTCCTAAAATATTTAACAAGATCTACCGAACGTACTTAAGACCTCTTTTGGAGTTTGCATATGTGATATGGGACCCGTATTTTCGTAAAGATATAATAATACTGGAGAATGTTCAAAGGAGGGCCACAAAAATGGTACAACAACTGCGGAACATGACATATGAGCAGCGAATGAGAAAGCTTAACCTCACAACACCATGAGGCAGAGAGGTAGTCTGATTGAAACATACAAAATACTGACAGGATATTACAATGTTCCTACTCTGCCGAATTTGTACTTACTAAATAGCAACAAACGTCTGAGAGGACATCAACTTAAACTTTGCCATAGGACTGCCAAGCGGAATCCCATGAAGAATTTTATAACAAACCGTGTTGTCACTGAGTGGAATAAGCTACCATAAAATGTGATTGATGCTCCTACATTGAACGCCTTCAAGAACGGATTGGATAAAATCTCCAAACATTAAGATGCACACGCACCAGCTTTTTTAGCTGCTAGTGTGTTTATGTATAAATAATAATAAATAATATGTTTTATAAATTTTAAGAATCATTTTGGTGTTATTATTATTTACCACAGTTGCCACCCTAGGCTAGGCGGGTTGGCAACTGCAGTTTGGTTAATGATTCTGACCTGTTATGTGCAAAATGCTGCTGCCCATATCCATACGAAATAAAATAATTTAATTGTTGGATGTCCAAACTTATCTGGAACTTACTTTATACTGCAGTTGATTTTACACAGTTTGTGTCCCGCCTGAAGGACATTGAGAGCCAGTATATAGTAGTAGGCTGTGAAGCATTACATCTTAGTCCTCAGAGGTAACATCGCGTCTGTAGCCTTTGCTTGAAGTTTGTTGCAGAAAATGATGTTGAAGAAAAGAGTTGTGGTGGCCAATATATTTTATTACAAAATTGTATATTTAAGTAGTTTTCCATATTTATGACAAACTTTCATATTTTCAGATGGATGAAGATGAGGACCCCATAATTGTCTGTTTCATCTGTCATGCAAGACTCGTTCGTTGCAGGAGATTGCAACAACAGGCTATTGAGTCAAATGCAGTTCTGGAGCAGTTGCTTGCAGGAGGGTCCATGGTATTATCTATTCCATCCATTAATCTGCCGTCCTTACGATAAGTGCAATAACTCGAGTTTTTGGGCTTTCTGACTTAAGTACATATCTGTAATCAGGAAAATGAGCTCTATATTATCTTCTTAGACGTCTTTTTTGTATTAACGGTAGATTCGGTTATTTTGTTAAGCATAACTGCAATATCTAATAGTACCATTTGTATGTTGCATATCATGAACGAAATAACTTAAGTTATGGCATGGTAAGCTATAATATTTTGTGATATTTCTATAGATTACCGCAATAAGTCCAGTTATTGCACTTATGACTAGTGCATTTTTTTCAATTTAGGACACATTTACTAGTCATAAGCGCAACAAGTAAAAGTTATTGCAGATATGTTAACTAATCTTTTTATTTAAAATTTTAAGTTGATAAATTCTAATAATAACAAAGAAAGTTATTGCAATTTTTTGAAGGAAAAACAGACAGGATTTGAATGGCTATAAATACTAAATCACAATTTGTCTTCGAGTTATAGCGGCTATGTGTTGTAAAGAGGTGCCAAGGGGCGTTTTTGATTTCTGAAATGAATTTAGTAATTATTTTAATGTGGTTTGGGATATTGATCTTAATATTCCGGTTTCTAAAACTCTAGAAAGAGAACAGTTTGTTACACTTAATTCTTTAAAATGACTTAAATTCTTCCATTGCACGGCGAAGATGATTTCATTTATAGGAGAAAGGTGACAAACGAGCACACAGTCCACCTGATGGTAAGTGGTTGCTGTGGCCCATAGACATCTACATCTATCCTCGATTACGAAACAAAATGCAAATGCGTTGTCACCAGCGAGGACTAAGATGGAATGCCTCCTTTCCAGTAAAAATGGTCTCCGGTTCTCTACACTCACCATACGAAACACAGCAGCGCTAAGCTGCTATTTTACGCCGGTATTCCGTGAGATTGTGGTCCTTCCTCAGTCGAGCCAACCCATTCCTGCCACAACTATACTACTAACATAGCTGCAGTATGACTTTACCACATATGATTGTGACAATAGTAAAGTTATCATGTTTGAGGACTCCGCCGATAGCGTCAAAAACAAGGAATATTTACTTGATTTTTCCATGAATGCTGACTATGATTTTTACACCTTAAATGAAACTAGTACAACAAATATAAAACTTAATGCAAAAATTAACAATTAATCATAAAATAACATCTGAAGACAATCATGGAGACTAAAATAATGGATCAGATGCTTTATCTGATTTTCAAAAAATACATTGAAGGACCAAATGCTTGATGTTATCACTGGACATAGGTATAGTGCCTAATGCCTAGCACTTTTGACCTCAAAGATGATTAATTGCTACACCAGAAATTAAATAAAACAAAAAAAGGAAAGAAGGAGAATGTGTCACTGATGGACTAGAAAATGAAATTGAAGATGTGTATACTGAACAGAAATCCCCTTCTTTCTTGTTCGGTTTACGCGTCTCAAGTAGAGTCACCATCAATATTACCTGCAAATCAAAAAGGATTTACCAAATGAGGTCTACCAAGGAAAAGGTGTGCATTTAATATTCCATTGAGACAACGCAACAAACAGAAGAAAGAAAGCGCTGACGCAGAGTTAGAATTATTACCACTATGTGATGATTAATGTGGAAAAAAGTGTATGACATAGTTTGCAGAAAAAATTTGAACAGATTTCCACAATCGGTACATAAATTTAAAATTGGGAATCAAGAGGGTTTTTTTTTATAAAAGTGATGGTTGAACCATATACCGTAAAAATCCGAAAAAATGCACAGTATAACCGTCAAAGAAAGAAATGCATTTTATCAAAATGTGAAGTTTGTCAGGTTGTTCTTCTCACAACACTTTGATATTAGCCAACAACTAATAGATACATTAATTTGGCACTCAGTAAGGAAGTTGATGACCAAAGAGACAAACGAGGAAGCTACGAACGTATAATATTGTTAGACAAAAACATAATTAAAGAATATATTTAAAGTTTCAATCCAACAATATTCCGTCGTATTAGTCCGTATTAGTCGTCCGTCAGCGTCAGTCCGGCGCTGTCCGTGAACGCGAGCGCACGCAAGGTCACTGGCCTGGCCACGATGATGGATAACGTGTCGAAAATATTAAAATGTTCTAATTGTAATATCGTTATTTGTGAAGTGTTAGCATTCGTCCAAATAAGCTGGACATAATGGATGAAGAGAGCCTAATTCAAATATGTGAAAGTGCTTTTAATTTGGATGAGATTGAAAAGGCAAAGTCGTTATTGTTTGAATCTGTGGGTAAGCAGCTGAAAGTGAGAAAACGAAAAGGTAAAACTCTACGGAACATTGAAGACATAATTTGTCTACTTACAAAGGGACCTGATCACGGAAACAGACCCTGATCAGGTCCCAATTTTCGTGGCAAGGCAGTTGGAAAAGCTGCCTCCCGTCACATTTAATCATGTAGATGTTACGCCTATACTTAAGAAAATATTAGTGTTAGAAAGTTCTGTTCAACGCATTCAAAGCGACTATGTTACGAAAAAGGATCTTAATAATCAATTAACCGAATACTGTAAAAGTACTTGCGTGCATACGAGCCAAAATAATGTAAATATGAAGAGAGGCGGTGGTGTTAGTTATTTTGATAGTGGTCCCATGGCAATTTCAACTTACTTTGACGAATGCGCGTCTCACTCGCGTAAGGAGGGTAATTCATCTTACCACTCAAACAACCGCTCGCCCGCGAGTTTAGCGAGTGTGAGCGAGGAATTGCAAACGGCTCCTGCGCAAGCATCCGAGCGCGTGAATGAGTCAAAAATCGATCATGAGATGGTACATGCGGGCTCTGAGGAAGAGCAACAGGGCCTAGTTGCGATGACTAGATCGCCTGAGCATCAGTGTAGCCCGGTGTATTACGGTAATAATATCAATCAGGCTGAAACTGATGTTAAAAATGGAAAAATTGCGTCTTTCTCGGATATGGTAAGGAAAGATGGCGAATGGAAAGAGCCTGAAAAAAACGAGGGGTGGGTTTTTTACCAAAAACGTAGGCTTAGAAACCGCTTTACTAGTCAAAGAGGCTGTGCCATTGAGTCTGAATCAACTAGTCAAAAGTTTAGGGCAGCGGATATAAAGGTGCCTCTGTTCATCTCCAATGTTGCCAAGGAGGTATCAGGGCAGGATATTATTGATTATGTGTATAACAAAACGCATGAAAAGGTTTCACTGGTGAAAATCAATATGAGACGGCAGAAAGGGTATGATGCCTATAAGGTCTTGGTATCTAAGCATAAAATTGAGACATTCCTAGATGATAAACTGTGGCCATCAGGCATAACGTTTCGTCGTTTTGTGAATTTTTACGATAAACAAAAAGGTAAAATCAATAATAAGGAACAAAATAAACAGGACAGTTGAACATACTGAATAATAAATACGTGCTACATATACTACATACATTTTGAAAGAAATAAATAATTTAGATAATAAATTAATATATTGAATATACTAAACACATTTCAATAAAAATACATATTATATATGTATTAATTCATATTCGATAAAAATTAATAAATATATGGATAATCTTAGTAAAATTGTAAGTTTCAACTGTAAATCGATCAAGAGGTCAGCGGAAGGTGTAAGAGAGTTGTGCCGGTCAGCCGACGTGTTGTGCCTCCAGGAAACGTGGATTCTTCCACATGATTTATCATTTCTCAGCACGATCAGTGAAGAATTTGAGTCCACAGGCACATCTGCGGTGGACACGGAGGGAGGCCTAGTGAGTGAAAGGCCTTATGGTGGAGTTGCAATATTGTGGCGTAAAAATGTGTTTGAATCAGTGTCAGTGATAGAGTGTGACAACGTGCGAATCTGTGCCATAAAAGTAACTGTGAGTAGTAGATCTTTAGTTTTATTTAGTGTATATATGCCCACAAACTCTTATGAAAACTTACCTGAGTTCTGTAGGTATCTCGGTTCGATACGATCGATAATAGAAATAGAGGAAAATAAGGGATTTTTTTTTTATTTAATGGCTTTTTTATATACTAGGGGACTTTAATGCTCATCCTAGGGAATTATTTTATAATGAAATGATAGATTTTTGTAATGAAGAGAGCTGGATCTGTGTGGACGCAAGTATGTGTGATAAAAATACATTTACTTTTCATAGTGAGGCTCATGGTTGTAACAGGTGGCTGGCCACTGCATAGTCACTCATTCTGCGCGTGAAACAGTAGTAAGCGCGTGTCTGTTAATTATGATGTATTTTGGTCAGACCACTACCCACTTGTGGTGGAATGTAATTTAAATAAACTTAAGCCTAAGGTTGTGGAGCAGGTATTGGGGAAACATGTGAACCGTGTTACTTGGGGCAACAGGACTCCACAACAGATAAAACTGTATCACGATTTTTGTCACACAAACTTGAGAATTATAGATCTTCCAGAGGAACTCAGAGACTGTTGTGATACATTTCGTAGTAACAAGGAACATCACGCTGTACTTATGTACGGTAATATTATAAATATACTATCACTGGCAGCAATTCGTACATATAGGAATACATGTAGAAAAAAGGGAGGTTACGTGACGGGGTGGAATAAGCACGTCGCGGGCCCACATCGGGAGGCGCGGCTTAAATTTCAAGAGTGGATGATGGCTGGGCAGCCGTCCAGGGATCGCGTATTTGAAGAGATGTCAGAATCTAGAAAGCATTTTAAAGCCAAATTAAAATGGTGTCAAAACAGACAAGAACAGCTGAAGATGGATATTATTGTGACAAATCACTCTTCTAAAGACTTTAAAAGCTTCTGGAAGAAGACAAACAAAATGAATGTTAAGCCGAGTCTTCCAGTGAGTGTTGGGGGTGCTTATGATCACAAGGATATTGCGGATGCATTCAGATGCAATTTTAGTGTAAGTTCACCCTTAAATGTCGTTTCAGGTTTGAATTTGAGCGAAGCTGAAACTATCATGACAGAACGAAATGAAAAGATACCTGCAAAAAAAAATATAAAAAATAATTAAAGAGATGGTAAGAGGAAAATCGCCTGGTTATGATGGTCTCAGCATCGAACACTTCAGATATGCTGGGGTGCATCTTCCGCGAGTCCTTTCACTGTTTTACAGCCTGTGTTTGGGTCACTCTTACTTACCCGAGCCACTGATGAGGACTATTGTAGTACCCGTTGTTAAAAATAAAACTGGGGACACATCCGACACGGGTAATTACCGACCTATCTCGCTTGCAACCACTGCAGCCAAGGTGTTTGATAGTGCGTTAAATGAGTGTCTCAATAAATACGTACTAATAAACGATGCACAATTTGGGTTTAAGCCGAATTTATCGACGGAGAGCGCCATTTACTGTTTGAAACACACTGTCAAATACTACACCGTAAGGCGGACGCCGGTGTACGCGTGTTTCCTCGACTTATCGAAAGCTTTTGACCTGGTCTCATATGTCATGCTGTGGGGCAAGTTGAGAGACGCGGGTGTGCCGGCGGAGTACGCGGCTCTACTAAGATACTGGTATGCTAACCAACGTAACCAGGTGAGGTGGGTTGGAGCTCTGTCGGAAGAATACAGGCTGGAATGCGGTGTAAGGCAGGGTGGCTTAAGCTCTCCACTCTTGTTCAACCTGTATGTAAACCAACTGATTGAACCACTTAGCAGCACACATGTTGGCTGCCACATCGATGACATATGTGTCAACAACATAAGCTATGCTGACGACATGGTGCTGCTCAGTCCTTCTATAGCAGGACTGAGGAAACTGCTTTCTATCTGCGAGACATATGCGGAGGAGCATGGCCTTAAATACAACTCAAAAAAAGAGTGAAATATTAGTATTTAAGGTACCGAAACGGAAGCCACGACATGTGCCACCCGTATGTCTCGATGGTGTACCTCTCAAAGTCGTACAGAAGTTCAAATATCTCGGTCATATAGTTACGAGCGACCTAGGAGATGATGAGGATATTGAACGAGAGTGCAGAGCGTTGTCGGTAAGGGGCACTATGCTTGCCCGCAGATACGCCCGGTGCACTGCTGACGTGAAAGTAACTTTATTTAAAGCGTTCTGTCAGTCTTTCTATACCGGTGGTCTGTGGGTGACTTATACGCGCCGGACCTACAGCGCCCTGCGTGTTCAATATAACAACGCCTTTAGGATGCTGTTGAGGCTGCCGTGGCGCTGTAGTGCCTCTAAAATGTTCGCAGACGCAGACACTAATGACTTTTTCGCCATAATGCGTAGAAAAGCAGCGTCTCTCCTGCAGCGCTTACCCTCCTTAATTGCTGCCAGGCCCGACTGCCCCATACTGCACCACTGTATGACGGTAGCTACTGGGCGAAAAAAATAATTTGTACATAATTCACATTAACTAACAATACTAACTTAGAAGTTAAGGAAAATTGTTACTAACATACTAACAATCTATGTATGTTCCTTACGTCTGAAATAAACACTTATTATCCCTTTCGCTCTGACAGCGCGCGACATGTTATACTCCCGTTCGCTCGCGACCTTTTTGGCGGGAAAATTTGCAAATTAGCAAATTTTTTGCTATATTGCAAATTTTGCTATATTTTCACTTTGAGACAATATTTATGGATAAAACTTACAGGAATTCTTGTTGAATGTATAAACTATTGAATAAAATTATTTTGGTTGTTAGAAATTATAATAAAATTCATAAATTACCCTTTATAGCATAAGTAGTAGTATATACTTCACTTTTAGTGCCAAAATTACTACTAATTTGAATTCTACACTTTTGTTTTTGGAGAAATTTATATCAAATTGTTTGGAAATATGTATATTTTCATGTTTTATGTGTTTCCATTCGTTACTCATACCAAAATATAAAATATAAAGAAATTAAAAAAAATTAAATATTAATATTTTATCTGTGTGACATTTAGAACAATATTTCTAAAATAGTTTTGTGTGAATTTGAAATAAATACAACGTCAAGTTATTTGAAATATGTAAGAAAACTATTTTTACTTACATTTTACACTAAAAATAAATGAGAATGTGAAAAATACCACATTTATGACCCAGCCGCCATAATTGGCCTTCCAGATTTTGAAGCACTTTTGGCAATTTACTTTTCACTTTTTATACCACAAATTATATATATATGTGTTCACTATATTACAAGGAATATAAAAAAAGTATAATACTTTCGTTTTTAGTCCAGACACAATTATAAAATTCTATAAAAAAGATGGAGCACATTCATCAAAACGACACGTGGAACGCCGAAAGTTCAGAGTGATTTCTTTTTTTTTTTTCTAAGAAACATTGCCAGGTTATGGTTTAAAATAAAAGAGCATATCTTTGTCTTTGATACTATTATCTATTGCATATTGTCTTTGGTTTTGTTTTAAAGGAAAAAGTAGTTTTTTCATAAGGCAGTACTTCTGATATTATCTGATCTAATTAGCCCCGTACTAGAGCGGGCGTAAGGTAGGTATTGTATGATCTGATTAGATTGTTAGCCGAGCGAAAGGGTTATTATTATTATTATTACATTATCTCCGCGAACATGCCCCTAATAAGTTTTATATATCCAGTGACTAAATACTATGTTGATACAGTAAACTCAAACATGTCAAACATACATTTTACTCAGATGCCAATGTTTTCTTTACGTTGAAATTTAAGTTACTTTAAATGAATTAAGATTGACTTAAAGATTGATCTCATAATCTGCCTTAAGTATAACATTTTTTTATATCCTAGGAAAAAAATAAAAACTGTCTAAACCATTAGTTAATTTTTTAAAGTTACTTATCTTGCTTTTTATAATATGTGCAGTTGCAAAGTTCCTTAAGTCGTGATTACATAATTTTCGTGAAAGAAAACAGTTAAAGTGGCTTATAGGGATTTAATTTTAATTTTTAGGTGGTAAAGTGATATTTTTGTAACATTTTTCACAACAGTTAATTTAATTAATAAACATTTTCATACATGGTAATTATGTTTCAATCATTTTTCATATAAACTTAAAATATTCTTGCAACCACCACTGCATTGTGTCTGATTAAAATACTTTACTAATTAAAGCCGCAATAACTAACACATTGCACTTATGGTTGGAAAGAAACTACAGGACATACAGTTTATGCTACTCAAAAGAGCAATTTGTCGGTTTACTAACGATAACTGCAATAAGTAGTCTACTTATTGCGGTTATGATTAGTAACTCTCTATCAAAACAATTAACAGTCCTACAGATAAATACACTATTGTGTTTTTAAAGTCTATATAAATGTATGTACCAATATAATATACTACAAAGAATTCTGCATCATTTTATCTGTTGTATAGTAAAATGTTTCAAGTCAATAGCTATCATAGTTACGAAGATACAGACAAAACAAAAATTAAATCTTTAACTGCGATTATCTCGAAAGTAGCCAAAACCAAGTTATTGCACTCTTCATAAGAAGGGCAGTAATATCTATAAAATTCTGTCAGATTGCTTCATGGCAGCAATGTTGCCAATGTAGTTATCAGCAAGATGCCGCTGCCCAGCTCCTGTTCCTGTTTCCCTCTGTCGGCTCTTACGACACCCGTCCCGTGGGTAGGTATATATTAGTGTGAGTAGTTATCAGCAAGATGCCGCTGCCCAGCTCCTGTTCCTGTTTCCCTCTGTCGGCTCTTACGACACCCGTCCCGTGGGTAGGTATATATTAGTGTGAGTAGTTATCAGCAAGATGCCGCTGCCCAGCTCCTGTTCCTGTTTCCCTCTGTCGGCTCTTACGACACCCGTCCCGTGGGTAGGTATATATTAGTGTGAGTTGTTATCAGCAAGATGGCGCTGCCCAACTCCTGTTCCTGTTTCCCTCTGTCGGCTCTTACGACACCCGTCCCGTGGGTAGGTATATATTAGTGTGAGTAGTTATCAGCAAGATGCCGCTGCCCAACTCCTGTTCCTGTTTCCCTCTGCCGGCTCTTACGACACCCGTCCCGTGGGTAGGTATATATTAGTGTGAGTTGTTATCAGCAAGATGGCGCTGCCCAGCTCCTGTTCCTGTTTCCCTCTGTCGGCTCTTACGACACCCGTCCCGTGGGTAGGTATATATTAGTGTGAGTAGTTATCAGCAAGATGCCGCTGCCCAACTCCTGTTCCTGTTTCCCTCTGCCGGCTCTTACGACACCCGTCCCGTGGGTAGGTATATATTAGTGTGAGTAGTTATCAGGAAGATGCCGCTGCCCAGCTCCTGTTCCTGTTTCCCTCTGCCGGCCCTTACGACACCCGTCCCGTGGGTAGGTATATATTAGCGTGAGTAGTTATCAGCAAGATGCCGCTGCCCAGCTCCTGTTCCTGTTTCCCTCTGTCGGCTCTTACGACACCCGTCCCGTGGGTAGGTATATATTAGTGTGAGTAGTTATCAGCAAGATGGCGCTGCCCAACTCCTGTTCCTGTTTCCCTCTGTCGGCTCTTACGACACCCGTCCCGTGGGTAGGTATATATTAGTGTGAGTAGTTATCAGCAAGATGGTGCTGCCCAACTCCTGTTCCTGTTTCCCTCTGTCGGCCCTTACGACACCCGTCCCGTGGGCAGGTATATATTAGTGTGAGTTGTTATCAGCAAGATGCCGCTGCCCAGCTCCTGTTCCTGTTTCCCTCTGCCGGCCCTTACGACACCCGTCCCGTGGGTAGGTATATATTAGTGTGAGTAGTTATCAGCAAGATGCCGCTGCCCAGCTCCTGTTCCTGTTTCCCTCTGTCGGCTCTTACGACACCCGTCCCGTGGGTAGGTATATATTAGTGTGAGTTGTTATCAGCAAGATGGTGCTGCCCAACTCCTGTTTCTGTTTCCCTCTGTCGGCTCTTACGACACCCGTCCCGTGGGTAGGTATATATTAGTGTGAGTAGTTATCAGCAAGATGCCGCTGCCCAGCTCCTGTTCCTGTTTCCCTCTGTCGGCTCTTACGACACCCGTCCCGTGGGTAGGTATATATTAGTGTGAGTAGTTATCAGCAAGATGCCGCTGCCCAGCTCCTGTTCCTGTTTCCCTCTGTCGGCTCTTACGACACCCGTCCCGTGGGTAGGTATATATTAGTGTGAGTTGTTATCAGCAAGATGGTGCTGCCCAACTCCTGTTTCTGTTTCCCTCTGTCGGCTCTTACGACACCCGTCCCGTGGGTAGGTATATATTAGTGTGAGTTGTTATCAGCAAGATGGTGCTGCCCAACTCCTGTTTCTGTTTCCCTCTGTCGGCCCTTACGACACCCGTCCCGTGGGCAGGTTTATATTAGTGTGAGTAGTTATCAGCAAGATGCCGCTGCCCAGCTCCTGTTCCTGTTTCCCTCTGTCGGCTCTTACGACACCCGTCCCGTGGGTAGGTATATATTAGTGTGAGTTGTTATCAGCAAGATGGTGCTGCCCAACTCCTGTTTCTGTTTCCCTCTGTCGGCCCTTACGACACCCGTCCCGTGGGCAGGTATATATTAGTGTGAGTTGTTATCAGCAAGATGGTGCTGCCCAGCTCCTGTTTCTGTTTCCCTCTGTCGGCTCTTACGACACCCGTCCCGTGGGTAGGTATACAGGGCAGTGGATATTCTTAAACCGCTACTACACGGTCCACAGTATTATACTTCTTATTAATAAAAGTTCATTGCTTGATGGTTCATTCCCATTATAATGAAGTATTTGTATGGCAGGCACCTTGATGATCACTACCAATCATGTGCCTTCAATGCTGTTTCCCATTGCCATACGAGAGAATGTTTTTTCTACTGCAAAGTTAATGTTATTAAAGCAGTGTTCTATATTTTACGAATTACAGTGAGTCAAGTATTTAGTTTTTTGACACTAATTATGTAACTTTATTATTTTATATATAATGTAATATATATAAAAATGAAATATTATCTACATATAGGTAATATTACTCAGTAAACAAATGTTGATCTTTGTCAATTTACATTCATAAGTCTGAAACGATTGATTGTTGAGACTCAATACTTGGAATGTATGAACTATCTACATTCTTATTTAAGTTTATTCGGAACCCTCACTTTTGTCCGGTTTTCATTATTATTAGTACTTGTTGTCAGGAAGTGCTGCTGCCTACCTCATGTTTCAGTTTCCTTCGGTCCCTTGTTACGACATCTGCGGGATGGTACGGGGCGGTATGGATTCTTCTATGCCACCACTACACTGAATTTTTCGCTTATTTAATAAAATAATTTGTTTTCAGGTAATACCAAAATCACATGAGGCTAGAGATGACATTCAATTCACATCAATTCATCATGTAGATATCTGGCCAGTAGAGTGTGATATAGAAAATGATTGTAATGATGACATTTTTAGCCTTGAATCTGTTAAAGTTGAGGAAGAGAATTTCGAATATGAGAATTACAAATTTGAAGTAAATGGGAATCATGAGAAAGGTAAGTAAGATATTATTATTATTTATTTAATTTCAAGTATCCAGGACTCATGTTTTTCAAATTATAACTATTAAAAAAAAATTAAAAATCAAATAATCTAACAAAATACGATGCAACAAATATATTTAACCTATTAATTATTACTAAATGCTGTAATGCACTTAACAGCAGTCAAATTAGCTGCTGCGCACATGCAGTTGACAACAATGTTGCAGATAGGGACAGTTCACTCTGTCACCTATCATTTTAAGAATGCCATTGGGGCTGGCCCTTACCCTACGCACCAGCGATGCAGCTCTTTTACGCAAAGTTGCGTAAAAACAATCTACATGTGCTTGAGCAAACGTCGCTGATGCGCTGCAGCGTCGGGCCAGCCCCATCAGCACCCGGAACGCGTTGTTATACTGGATCCGGAGATATAACCTTTTTTGATATTATTTAAATGAAGTACAATTTATCTTATGACGAGTGCTACTGTAGCCCATGAACACAAAATGGTTAAAGATATTTTATTCTCAAAAGAAATATAAATTTCACTTAATGAGAAGTTACAATATTCAAGTTATAAATGGGTTATGAGCATATAGATAGCAAATATACATATATATATATATATATATATATATATATATATATATATATATATATATATATATATATTGTTACAAATAGAAACACAGATTGACTTTTTAAAAAGATTTTAATGGCCTTTGGCCTAACAAATATTGACTAACTTAAAAGCTTAAAACAAGATTTAAAATAATGACGCTAGTATTCGAGCAAAGCTTCCGCACTCCGTGATGACCGGCGGCAAAAAGGGGCGAGTGACGCCAGCCGCCCTCCTATATAGCCCGGCGCGGCGTCGGCGCTCTTGATTCAGACCTTCTCTTCTAACACGGCCTCTCCTGACGGGGCTGCGTGCTTGAAGCCCTCAGCAGGAACTCGTGGATGGCTCAGCAACACTCACCGCGTCCCGCGGCTGTTCGACGTCACCATCGTCGATCTCTGAGAAGATACCCACAATCTAAGAGACATTTATTTATATCGCGTATTAACAGTTGATCTAAATTCATATAGTTCATAAAAGCGTCAGATTATGTACCCAATTAGCCAAACAAGTCAGTCAGTCAGAACAGTCAACATGAACAGTTATCAACGCTACACAAAAGCGTTTCAAGTCACATAGGTTTTACACCGGTCTCTTCCCCGCAACCGAATACCCCGCACAAACTCGCGTGTGCAAACAGGATTTACATCAGTCTCTAGCAGGTCACCCCAGATACCTAATAATGGCTGGATTTACACAGGTCTGTTGTCGGCTGCGCCACCGACTCACCCCAGAAACCACCAGTGTCAGGGTCAACCCAATACCATGCGCACAGGATTTACACGGGTCTCTTCCACTGAACACAACACGTAACGTAGTCAAAATCAGTAAACACGGGCTTGTTTGGTACATAATCTAGCTCAAGAATAGGGAAAGATTATCTTCTCGACTGTCACAGCACCAACACATGACCAAGCGCATTCGCCGCGGCACCTCTAAAGGAACTCGCGCGATCGCGGTACGTGTAATCAGATTTGCGATTTCTGCAAAAGTCCCGTATGACAGCTATAAACAAAGCATACATCGTTTGAGTCATTATAAAATAAGCTAACAAATTACATACGAATCAGGACAGCTCCCTTCGTAACACATTATCAATTCTATTTTGAAATTGATGTAATCGAGCTCCTCCTACTTCAATACACATAAGTCGTTACAATCACAAAAGCAAACCTTTATTCGACAAACATTTTACTTTACCCACTTAAAACATATTTAACATAAATCCATAAAAATAACATAGCTCTCGACACATTTTTTTCACCCCACAAGCTCTACGATAACATGCCTCACTTAAGTGACCCGATAAGGTAAGTTTTGGGTAAGTTTAAAGTCAGAGTCGAGAATACTGCAAATTAAGTGGTTTATGTAATAATTTATGTCCCGTTTGGGTTCACATTCTTATCACAAACATAGTTTTAACTTTTAGATAAGAAATATAGCAAAAAAATATAGAAATACGTGGGAACTGATCGAGCTCCACAAGGCACTTGACATAATATTATGCGCCTTTGTTTACTCCAATATTCCAGAGGCCTGTTGACAGATGAGGGGTTATTAGGTATGTAAAATAACAAAGCAAATATAACAGCAATCGTACTACTAGTACCTTCAAAAAATGCAGCACATGTTTCGTGTTATAATTGCTCGGTCTAACCTGACCATCTCTTATAATCCTACCTAGGTATTCTATTCCGTTGATAAGAAAGGTACATTTCTTTAAATTAATTGAAAAACTTATTTTGGTTAGCGTTTTCATAACTGAATCTAATAAAACGAGGTGTTTGTCAATCCCATCCGTCATTATTGATACGTCATCGATGTAGACCATACTTTTCCAGCATCAATGAAGGATTTTAAGCATTTTAGAGATAGTCTTTTGATAAAAAAATCGGCGCGTTTGCTAAACCGTAGGTGTAATGAATGTGGTCTTATGAGTCAATTCTTCTGCAACTCTAAGTTGATGGAAACCATATCCAGAGAGCTAAAACTGCGAGCATTACCTAACCTATCTATATAGTCCTTGGTCAAGGGGAGAAGATATCTAGTTTTGACGGTTATTCAATTCAATGCACGATAACCTACGACAATTCTATCAGAACCATCATTCTGTTTTTTTTACTAGCAATATCGGACTATCGTATACTGAATCGGACTCGCGAATAATTCCTTTATCGAGCAAATACTTCACTATAATGCATACTTTTAAGTTTTGTCATGCGATAATTTGTACATAGTACACGGGCACATCGGTTGTTAACGTGATATGTATCTCACTATTTTTCACCTTTGTGGTCGCGGTACCGCTTAAAACGAATTCTGAATACTTGCGACCGACATATACACCGACGCGACGTATTAACTTGATCGGACAAAGAAATCAAATTTGTTTGCGGAATATCGTTTACGGTCGCGTCGCTATGAATTATACGTTGGCTATCACCGGTCCTAACATATGTAATACCTTTCCTGTTTAGTACGTCTGTACCGATAATGACTGGCACACTCAAATTATTCCCACACACCACATAAAAATCAATTTCTATGGTTATATCGCTAAACTCGACGGGTAATGTTACAAATGATTCCGATCTTATTTCCATACCACCCAAGCCGCGCAGCAACTGATTCGTAGGCTTTACTTGACACGGGAAATGTTTAACAACATTTTTTGACATTAAGGAAACACATGAACCACTATCGATTAGTACGTCTAATGGTATTCCCGATATGACCGCAGTCGTGACGTCGCGATTTTTATAACTATCCGTGATTTCGCGACAAAAATTGACACCATTATTATTCCGAGAATTTGCGCGTTCCTTAGCAAAACAAGTTTACCTCGGAATGACCTACCTTTTTGCAAAACCCACACTTTAACGGATCGCTACGAGATATCGTCGGTAAGCGATTTTTTTTCGTTACTATAAATCGGGAGTGTATTCGACCGTTTGTTACAATTAAAACTCCTATGACCAAATTGATTACATTCGTAACACCTTATTGATTTTAAGTCTTCGGGATCATATCGACGTTTTAACGGTTTGCGGTTCGAGTTACTATTATTAGAGGGTCGGTCAAATCGATTGAGACCATTAGAATACACTTTCCTATTATGGCTGTTAGAAGGTTTAACAAAGCTCGATAAAAACTCCACTATAGAGTCAGGTGATAATTTGGCGTTAGCAGCCATAGCACGAATTTGTGGATCTGCAATTCCACGAATGATAATAGCCGTAAGCAGCTCGCTACTGAGACCTTTAACTATGCGTAACCTTAAAAGTGATTTACGAGCATACTCAGCATATGTGGTGTATTTATCGGACCCCGTCCACATTACATCATAAAGCATGTTCGCGACATCGACAGAACGTGGGCATAGCGCTTTTAATTCTAATTTTAAATTGGACCACGTGCGAATACTGCTTGTCCATTAGCTAAGCCAGGTGCGAGATTCTCCTTTTAAACAATGTCCGACACGAGCAAAGGCATTCTCTGTCATCCCAATGGTTCGAAGATACGGGCTCTTTCTACCTCATCACACTACGTGTCGAAGTCATGAGCATTCCGATCAAAATCAGAGACAAAATATCGGTTTGATCTGACCTGAGTACAGCCGACAGCGGTCAAAAGACGCTCTACGGCGTTCGTCACCACTTCTTCAGACTGCGTTGATCCCACGTTGCCAGTGTGCGGAGTCAGCGGCGGCGTCCCCACTCGCGAGGGCACAGGCGCACGCGGCGGTGCAGGCATCCCGAACACCGATGCCGATGCCGATGCCGATGGTGTCGTGTTTGGCAGCTCGAGGGCGCGCCTAGGGCCCGAGCTGGTCGTTGCAATGGCTTGCGTCTCCACTGACGCACGAGGCTGCTCCTCCAGCACGCGTAGCCTCCTCAGGATCTCTTCCATCGGATTGGGCGAAGGAGTTTTCCCACGGCGTTTTTGTTTGTTGCGTTTATCGTTGCTAGGCATCTCACAGACAAAAACTGTGCTCGAATATTAAATAAACAACTGAAAGGAAACTAAGTTTTCCTTTATAAAACCAGAAATATAGGCGTACAGCGGCTTTTCGGCCTTCTGATCCCACTTCTGATGTTACAAATAGAAACACAGATTGACTTTTTAAAAAGATTTTAATGGCCTTTGGCCTAGCAAATATTGACTAACTTAAAAGCTTAAAACAAGATTTAAAATAATGACGCTAGTATTCGAGCAAAGCTTCCGCACTCCGTGATGACCGGCGGCAAAAAGGGGCGAGTGACGCCAGCCGCCCTCCTATATAGCCCGGCGCGGCGTCGGCGCTCTTGATTCAGACCTTCTCTTCTAACAATATATATATATATATATATATATATATATATATATATATATATATATATATATATATATATATATATATATATATTAACAATAAAAAGGGAGGCAAGAGTTTCGTGACATACAACTTCTTACTAGTTTAGGCATACAACTTAATACTTCCAATATTATCTTTTTGTGTATTGATGTACAAGTTAGCAATTTTTTTGTAGATAGTAATAAATAAAGTTGGTAGTAAGTAAGGTATTTCTTATCGTTACCGATAACGCTGATTAGCGGTCGGCATATGGACAGGGTCGGATTTAAAATTTATTCATTATATGTTGTTTTAGTTTGCTTTTAAAGATGTTAAAACTATTTAATATTTTTATTTCTTGTGGTAGTTTATTATATATTTTAACTCCATCAAAAAGTATGCTCTGCTTACCATAGTTTGTTCGTACCATAGGTATGTAAATATTATTAGTGTTGCGAAGTACTTTCTTTCCTTTGCCTTTATTTGTTATAAATTTTAATTGTGTGTGTATTTTATTATCTAAAATTTTCTTTATTAGAATACAAGTATATATATATATATATATATTCATAATTTTGGTTTCACTGTACAGTTTGTTTGTAGGTGTAAAGAAGTTGTAATTAAATAATAGTTTTAATATTTTATTTTGGTTTATTTGTAGGTCCTTTAATGTTGTTTTGTAGGTGCACCCCCAAATTTCAACTAGATAATCCAGATGTGGTTTAACTAAAGCATTATAAATTGTACGACGAACACGGTAAAGAAGGCATCGAATACAACCGTAAAGTGAACCCAGTAGAGAAGATAGTTTCGATCTTATTTTGCCTATATAACCCTTCCATGACAAGGTTTTATCTAGTACAAAGCTCAAATATTTCTCTTCGGCTGACTCTTGTATTGTAGAGTTGTCAATGGTGAGAGGGGAACAAAGTAAAGATGGCAAAGTGCATGTGAAACTCAATTATGGAGAAAAAAAAAACAAATTAAATAATTATTTAAAAGATAAGCTTACATGGACATCATAATGAGCATTGTTAGACATTTTCTCTTACTTATGTATAAATATATTTATAAATGTTTTGGCCCTGTTGCAACTGGTAAGCTACCACCTATCTTTGCCAATTTCTGAACCTTGATAGACTCCTTCCTCTTTCTCTTACCTATTTCTGTCATCAAATAGCAGTGCGTGCACTGCTGTGTGCCAGTCTGAAGAGTATAGAGTCAGTATAATCACAGGCTATGGGACATTGCATCTTAGTCGTCAGAGGTGACAGCGCATTGTAGCCTTTTATGTTTGAAGTTAGCTGCAGGCAGTGCGTGGACTGCAGTACCCACTTACCATCAGGTGGATCGACTACATGCCATAAGGTGGACTGTTAGTTTGTTTGTCACTTTATACTAAAAAATATATGGAGAAAAGGTGCTCAAGGCATCCTTGTACTGGCAAGCACTCACCTACTAAAACAAGTTGTGGCAGAACACTCACTAAATGAGGTGAATAAATCATCATCATCATTACAGCCCTTCACAAGTCCACTGCTGAACATAAGCCTCCACCAAGGAACACCACAAAGCATGGTCCTTAGCCACCTGCATCCATCGACTTCCTGCATGTCTTACCATGTCGTCAATCCATCTAGTGGGGGACCACCCTACACTTCGTCTACCGGCACGAGGCTGCCACAATTACGTCACGTTAGGAGAACCTTTCTTCTCCATCGGTTGTCAGTTCTTCGGCCCATTGCCACTTCAGCTTATTACACATAGCTTATTAAACATGCAGTATGGTTATGAAAGTGGGTGGCTCGGGCCCATAAGCTGTGTAAGGGACTGTAGTGATCTAGTCGCTCGGAAAAAATATTAGATTTTATTTTATATATTGCGTCAGAATCTGTTTCATTCTAGATACTGCTGGAAAACAAGAAGACTTGGAGATTGATGCGTTTGAAGATCGACATGAGGATCCGGAGAACGACTTGCCACTAATTTCATTAGGTTCAAAGAGTAAAACAGATGACGTTAACATAGGTAAAATAATTTATTTAAAAAAAAAACAGAATCCTGTTCTATCAAATTTCTGATCTTTTATTACACATGAACAAACCAAATGATTGTTTGTGACCCAAATGAACCAAAATGATTATTTGTAGGCCATACAGTTGTGTTGTTTTAAGCAAGAACTGAATTTGTCGGTGGTGACCCAAGGTGTTATTAAGATAAAACAGGAAAGGGGATTCACTGATTTGTTGATAGGGCTAATCATGAGATCCTGGGTTAGGTAAAAAACAAAATTACACAATAAAAGAAAATTAAAAAATGAAATAATATTTGCAGCAACATGAGTTAAAAGACTGTGAGAGGATATAGATTTCCGACTTGACGTTGATTTCCGGGTCAACCTGTATATATACATATAAAAAATTAACAATTTTATGGATGCTTGTGGAGAACGAATCAGAGTTGTTAGCGTACTGTGAAATTTTATGGCATAATGCTAGCCCCTGAGCTACCAAGGCTTGTTTTGAGTCTTTGTATGGCCTACAAATAATTCCTCTATCTTAATCGTTAAGTAAACTTCCACTGCTGACCACGGAAGGATCTCTCCCGATGTAGGGAAGATTTGCCTCAGTCGTCACGCTTGGCATAGGATTGACGATCGCAGAACCAGACGTGAGCACCTCTTGCAATGTTGCCTGTCGCCGGTCTGGATATTTTACATCTAAAGTAAACGAGATGGTTATACCGCCATCTGTCGGAAAACCAAACCCAAAGTCGTCTCTTACGAAACCCACGGGATAAAATGTGATGATGAGATCTCTTATGCCGCACTTACATGCCAACTTCGACTGTACTGTGTGTGTCACACTAGTTCTGCGTGGAATTCGAAACAGCGATTGTTAGAATAGATTATTAGATTAGAATAGATTATTCTCATACTACTATCTAGAGTCCTAGACTATATTCTTAATATCTACAAAAAATGGTCAAAGTGTATGTATGTATGTATGACACTCTTTCTGTGTGGGATTTGAACTAGCGATCATTAGATTAATGTAATTATAACACGGTCAGAAGAACGTCATCAATATTATTCGAATTTAGATTCTTCACCATACTTTCCCACCAAAAATGAATGTGCTACCCAGGGTAATTGGCTAAAATACTTTATATCTTGCAACGTTAAATGAGTGTAATTATGTAAAATATTATAATTTCTCTATATCTCCCTGGGTTGACTGATTGACAGAATGCCATAAGAAATAAACTCCGCCCGTTGTAAACCGTCTAAGGTATCTTACAATAAATAAAATGTTTGATTCATTTGTATTTCAGAACGGCCCTACATACAAACAAATAATTTTTCAAAACCGTGTGAGAAAAAGATTAAATCAAATTCTAGTGATTGTAACATAAATGATGTTCGTAAAGGAAACCTCGATTTAGAAAGCCCTACTATCAAATCAAAGCCTAAACTGAAAAGAGATACTCAACCAGTTATTAAAAAAGGGAAGCATTCTGCAAAAATCATGAAAAAGAAAATTTTGAAACAGAGTGTAAATATACTCACGGAAAACACATCTGTGGCATCAACAAAATACATTTTTGAATGTGATGATTGTAGAAAAAAGTTTTGTACAAAAGATATTCTCGACGACCACATATCATACAGTCATAAGACGCCAAAGGACTCAGATGCAGTTCAGACACAAGTTGAACAAACTCCAGTACAACAACTAATGGATATATATAACTGTGATATTTGCGAATTTAAAACATCTAATAAACGTTGCATTTTAGCACATTTTAAAGCGCACGTCGCTAAGCAAGTGTACTGTTGTAATAATTGTGATTATAAATGTATTACAAAAAGTAAGTTGCAAAGGCATATGAAAATACACACCGGAGAAAAACCTTTTTCGTGTAATATCTGTGAATTTAGATGCATTACAAAGAGTCATTTTCAAACACATATGAAAATACACACCGATGAAAAACCTTTTTCATGTAATACCTGTGAATATAGATGTATTAGAAAAAGTAATTTGCAAACACATATGAAAATACACACCTGTAAAAAACCTTTTTCGTGTAATATTTGTCAATATAAATGCATAAAAAACTCTACTATGAGTACACACATAAAAATACACACCGGAGAAAAACCTTTTTCGTGTAATATCTGTGAATTTAGATGCATTACAAAGAGTAATTTGCAAATACATATGAAAATACACACTCGTGTAAAACCTTTTTCGTGTAATATCTGTGAATATAGATGTATTAGAAAAGGTGATTTGCAAAAACATATGAAAATACATACCGGTGAAAAACCCTTTTCGTGTAATATCTGTGAATACAGGTGTATTACAAATAGTAATTTGCAAACACATATGAAATTACATACCGGAGAAAAACCTTTTTCGTGTAATATCTGTGAATATAGATGTATTGCAAAGGGTAATTTGCAAACACATATGAAAATACACACCGGAGAAAAACCTTTTTCGTGTAATATCTGTGAATTTAGATGCATTACAAAGAGTAATTTGCAAACACATATGAAAATACACACCGGTGTAAAACCTTTTTCGTGTAATATCTGTGAATATAGATGTATTAGAAAAGGTGATTTGCAAAAACATATGAAAATACATACCGGTGAAAAACCCTTTTCGTGTAATATCTGTGAATACAGGTGTATTACAAAGAGTCATTTGCAAACACATATGAAATTACATACCGGAGAAAAACCTTTTTCGTGTAATATCTGTGAATATAGATGTATTGCAAAGGGTAATTTGCAAACACATATGAAAATACACACCGGAGAAAAACCTTTTTCGTGTAATATCTGTGAATTTAGATGCATTACAAAGGGTCATTTGCAAAAACACATGAAAATACATACCGGTGAAAAAACTTTTTCTTGTAATATCTGTAAATATAGATCTATTAGAAAAAGTAATTTGCAAACACATATGAAAATACACACCGGAGAAAAACCTTTTTTCGTGTAATATCTGTGAATATAAATCTATTACAAAAGTTAATTTGCAAACACATATGAAAATACACGCCGGTGATAAATCTTTTTTCGTGTAATATCTGTAAATATAGATGTATTAGAAAAAGTCATTTGCTAAGGCATTTGAATATACACACTGGAGCAAAATCTTCTTCATGAGGTATCTGGTAAAATATGTACAATAGTTGTGAAAACCCGCTTCGCTGGGTTAATTTTTGTTGAATAATTATTCATGTATGTATGTTTTATTAAATTAGTTTTTTTTTAATTATGAACACGTGACTTTTCTTGTAAAATTTTTAAGTTTTTTTTTCTTACATATGTTTTTATTCATTATACAAAAATACTTTACAGACAGTCATGTACTGAATGCCTATATTACAATACATTTTTATGCACTATACATACTATACATTCTGATGCTCTAAAAACTCTTGTTCTGTGTGCGGTGTGAGAATTCGCATTGTCGTGATGGAGGATGATGCGGCGGTTGCAGTTCTCTTTACGGAGTTCAGAAACGACCTGTGGCAAACAAATGCTAGCATACCATTCTGCATTAACCGCTCTTTGCCCCTCAAGAGGAATAGTCGTAACATGGCCGGTTTTGGAGACAAACGTGGCCACCATTTTTTTTTGCAACACTCCGTGAACGAACAATTTTTGGTGGCTTTAACTCATTTTCGAACACCCAAACTCGTGACTGGTTTTTTGTTTCGGGTTCGTACGCGTATATCCAGGATTCATCAGAGCGAATGCGGTATCCATCGGGAAAACAACTTTTTTACACCTAATTGTTCATGCAAGATTATTTGTATTTGATTCATGCCAATGTCTAAAGTTGCCTGAATTTCGCGGTATGTCACATGTCGATCTTCCTCAATCAGCTTACGCACAGCATCAACGTTTTCTTGGGTGACTGCAGTTTTTGGACGACCTTGACGGGGATCATCACTGAGCTTGACACGTCCACGTTGAAATTCAGCAAACCAGCGATAAATTGTGGTTTTGAATGGGGATTCATCACCAAATGCAGAAATCATCCGGTCAACACATTGTTTTTGTGTTAAACCACTTCGAAAGTCATAATAAATCATCGTTATTGAATTTTCTCGAGTTAATTCCATTTTCTCAACGACTAAACAAGTTTGACAAAACCTTGTGAAAAGACCGGACATAAATAAATGGTATTTGACTTTTAAAACCAAGGAGTTTTCAATTAAAAAGATTTTCATATGACAGGAACAGTGGAAATATTCTATTCCCGATACTTTTAGTGCAGCCATGTACTGTCTTGTGTTCTGGTGAAGACATGAATAAATTTTTTTATGTCCAACGCGCGAAGAAGCTACATAGAGTTGATCATGTGTAAAACGGCATTCTCCCAAATTCACTCCACAATATTGGAACGTTTGACCTTGAACCTTATTGATAGTTATACTGTAAGCCAATCGTAGAGGAAACTGTAACAGTTTGAAAAAGAATGGTAAATCATTTGAAATTAATTTAATTCGTGGTATAAAAACAGATTTTCCTTTTTCTTTGCCAGTTAGAATTACTGCCTCAATAATGTTGTTGAGAATTTGTTTTATACATAATCTTGTACCGTTACATAATTTTGGCGAATTAAATTTTCATAATAATATGACTGGTGATCCAATTTTTAGCTTCAATACATTCAAAGACATACCAGGCGGATTCGGTGAAATTAAAAACTCTGTTGGTAAGTTGACATTTTCGTCCTGATTCATCATTGTGTCTATTGATTTATACAGTTGTTCATCTGGTGTCATATTCCGTATCTTTTCATTAATTTGATGCACTTCATCATTTTTTTGTAGTTAAAATTGCTCGCTCACACAACCATGTCCTATTTAGATAATTCTGTTCAATAGACTGATAAACTTTTTCAATAAGTTCTTCTTCTGTATCTACTACGTTATACAATTTTTGATAGAAGTTTGCCTAACTGTGAATCAATATAGGATATATAATATAGGATAGGTGTCATTGCCAATGTTTAACAGATTTTCAACAAACTCTTGTGCTTCCGGATCTCCAGTAATCTGCAAACAACACGCGCCCTATATAGTCACATGATTCCACGCGCGGGGCACAGTTGTGATCCAAAATATAATGAGTTTTTTAATACATAGGTATACAAATAAAATAATTAAGTTTTTTTATATATAATCAGTTTTTATTGACTTATCAAAATACAACAAAAACTAGTCACTTCTCAATTGAAACAAAAAATAAATAGTATGTGGCTTAATAACGAAAAAACTAAAGAGAAAAGATACTTGTGCGTAAATCAAAGGTTTTTGTCACCATTCGACGACTCATTGGGCTCTGTTACATATTTGTTATAGCAACTAAGACATATAGCATATTTATGCTCGTTGCACACAGGCTTCTGAAATTTCTGACAAGATGTTCTGGTCGACCGTTTTTTGGCTCTTCCGCAGTCGTATCATCTGGCCCTTTTGGTTCTCTTCTTTGGTACATCTTCGTCTTGAGACGTAAAATCACTGTCTTTTATATCTAAAACATCCTGCTCTTTCCCTTGATATCACGAGGTAAGTGTTTAGTCATAAGTCTCAGTCGCATCTGTGGCTCTATAAGTTCAACAGCCACGGAACGCAAGCAGTCGCGTCGAGGTATGCGCTGATGATTGTGATTGACCATTGTGTCAATTATTATTCCACTGATGCCTGCTATATTCACCATGTCAAAAAAATTGTGAGTGGCCAACGTCTGCTATTTCGTACTACACTAAAATGCTTGCACATTTTATCTAAAACTTCAAGACCGCATTTCGTTCTGTTGTACTCAGTAACGATCTCAGGCTTTCTTGCCTCTCCGGTAGAAGGATCATTCGCACCATCATTGTGCATGGTTGATGCTACCAAAACTACTTTTTTGGCTTTGGTACGTATGATACTAAAGTGCATTTTTTTTTGAAAACCAAATAAGGAATGTCAGGTTTGGTAGATTTCAGTGTCCCTATAGCAGTTATCTTCTTCTTTTCTGATTCCATCAACAGTGGTATACTGGTAAACCAGTTGTCGATGGTCACGTTGCTTCCCATACCCTCAAGAGGCTTTACCGTTCTGAGAACGTTTAACTTAATACGGAAAAATCTCCTCTCTAATCTGCATACCACTAGGTACTAGGTACGGAGTGGCGCTGGGAATGGTGCTGCTGGAAGTGGTAGTGAAGGGGATAGTGCATGCAGCTGAGAGAAGGTGGCAGGTGCGTGCTCTTCAGACTAAGCAGGACACATCTTTGTATTATATTACGCGGAAATGAGCAAATTAAGTTCTAACAACTTCAATGTAATGGGTTTCCGCAAAGTAATGCCTGATTCTTTTAATTATCGAAAAAGTTAAGTATTTGGGCATAAAAATCCACTAAAACTAACGTCGAGCTGTCACCTTAGCAACGTATGTAATACGGCTAAAATTGTTGTAGGTACGTGCAGTCGTATGGTTGGCAACAACTTGGGCTTGCATCCCAGTATGATCCTATGGCTGCACAGCAGCATAGTGAGGGCGGTTATCACCTACGCCTACCATAGTCTGATGTAATAAGGCCAACCAAAAGACGACTAGTCTTCAATGGACTGCCTGCTTAATGGAGATGGAGCGATCCGATCATCGCCTGGAGCAACTCTGTTATCTGTGAGGTCGGTAACCTTATATGGTACACCGATGGGTCATAAATGGGCCATTATGGGTCATTTTTTACGTGGTAGAGCCATGCTGCAGTTATATTAGTAGTATAGTTCTAGCACGAATGGATCGGCTCGACCGGGGAAGGACCATGCTCTCACAGAATACCAGCATGAAATAGTAGCTTAATGCTGCTGTGTTTCGTATGGTGAGTGTAGAGACCGGAGACCATTTTTACTGGAAACGAGGCATACCATCTTAGTCCTCACGGGTGACAACGCATCTGCATTTTGATTCGTAATCGAGGATAGATGTAGATGTCTATGGCCCGCAGTAACTACTTACCATCAGGTGGACTGTGTGCTCGTTTGTTACCCTATCATATAAAAAAAATGGGCCTCGACGTGGGCTTGGAATTTTTGGGGAATGTTCCAAATTCAAACTTAGTATTTATTTAAACAGTGTAAAATCAAGACTAAGGAATTTAATTTCAAATTTATCTGGACAAAAAACTGCTGTATTTATGTGCATCGCAATGAAACTTCTCCCCCCATACCCATTATAACGACGGCCAATTTGATAAAAATAGTTTAATTTGTACTGATTGTATAGCGATGTTACTCTTAGTTATGTTACGCATACTTACACAGTACACGTTTCTCACTTACATTCATCATATTATACCTCTTTACATTTTAACACCAAACAACTTGCAATAGTGGATTAAGACTTCTCTATCAGAATGTACGAGGCTTACGGACTAAGACTGACCAGTTTTATAATAATTTATTTCTATCTAATATCGACATCGCTTTAATTACAGAGACATGGTTATGCGACAGTATTCTGGATACGGAGTTGTGCAGTTCTGACAAATACGAACTATTCCGTCGCGATCGCGGCGCGCTCGGAGGTGGAGTGATGATTGCGTGCGCTTCCCGGCTCAGGGCGCGCAGGCGCTCTGACCTTGATCGCAATGATCTTGAGTGCATATACATAACAGTACCGGCGCGTGCGCTTGACTCACAACATGATTTCAATATTTTATGTGCTTATATACCGCCAAACCGCGCGCTTGCATTTTGTATGCAAAACTTTATACAAATACTTACTGTTGCGATTAATTCAAAACCAGATGATCATTTTATAGTAATTGGTGATTTCAACTTACCTTGTATAGATTGGAAATTAAATAAACCTATAATATTAAAAAAAGGGATCTGTCGAGATGCAGAACTCTGCTGTTGATTTAATTAATACTACTTCTTATTTAGGTTTATCTCAATACAATTATTTAGTAAATCCATATGGTAATATACTGGATTTAATTTTCTTTAATATATCATTAACTATCGTAAAATCTAAAGCCCCAATTGTAGTTGAAGATATTTGTCATCCATCAGTCGATATTTATGTGAAAGATATAATAGTACCTTCGACGAAACCAATAACTAGAAAAAGAAACTTATTTAGGAAAGCTGATTATAATAAATTAAATACTTTTTTCTAATTACGATTGGTACTTTCTAAAATCTCATGATTTCAAATACATAATCGACACTTTTTATGTAACATTAAATACAGCCATCTCTAACTTTGTGCCACAAAAATAGTATCTCATACTTACAATTATCCTGTTTGGTATAGTAATGCCTTAATAAAGTTGATTAAAGAAAAAGCTAAGTATTATACTTACTGGAAAAAATATGGAAACCCAAATGATTATGAATCATTTTCTTTATTGCGTTCGCGTTTAAAAAAAACTTGAAAGGGAATGTTATTCGTCTTACATTAATTATTCTCAAGAAAAAATTAAAACTACACCTAAATTGTTATGGACTTATATAAAATCCACGAGGAAAAATAAATCAGCTTATCCCCAAATAATGCAATACAATAATAATCAATTTTCAAATCAAAGTGATATTTGCAATGCTTTTAATTAATTTTTTAGTCGTAATTTTAGTTTACCGGCATTACATTATCAAAATTTTACACATAAAAATTTCTTATGCAATGATGTTATTAGTGATATCTTTCATTATAATTATTAATATATCTTTCTGTAACAGACATAAAAAAGGCTCTTGATAATCTCTGTTATTCTAAAGGCGCTGGATGTAATGAGATTCCTCCATATTTCTTTGTAAAGTGCACAGAATTGCTAGCGGCTTCTATAACATTAATTTTTAATCGATATTTTGCAGAAGGTTATTTTCCTAAAATTTGGAAAACCGCTAACGTCGTTCCAATCCATAAAAAGGAACCAAAACAGCCATCGAAAATTACAGACCTATTTCTATTCTTAATGTATTGAGCAAGTTGATGGAGAGGGGTGCACATAAGCATTTATATCTGATTGTTCGGCACATTCCTTCACAACAGCATGGATTCGTTCGTGGTTGCTCAACCAGGACTAATTTATCAATTTTTTCTAATGATGTTCTTCGAGGTATGGATGATGGTTTTCAGATTGATACCATATATACAGACTTTTGATCGCGTGGATCACATTATTCTATTGCGTAAACTCCAGGAGCTAGGAATTTATGGAAACGTTCTTAGGTGGATAGAGTCCTACGTAACCGATCTCAAGCTGTTGTAATAGCTGGACATCGCTCTGATTTCGTGGATGTCCCATCTGGAGTCCCTCAAGGGTCAATATTGGGTCCGTTACTGTATGCATCATACTTGTATGATATATTAGACTTTTAAATTTTCCGAATTTCTCATGTATGCGGACGACACTAAAATTTACGCATATATTAAGTCTGAGAAAGATGCACACCAACTTCAGAAAGACTTGAACCAGCTTTGTTTCTTCTATCATGATAACCGTATTAGTGTTAATATAACAAAATGTTATCAAATAAGCTTCACTCGTAAAAGACACCAAATTAAATATCGATATAAATTAGATAACATACCTTTGGAACGCATCTACCAAACCAAAGATCTTGGTGTTATTTTTGATTCCAAGTTGCTTATGTTAAATCATGTCACTACAATGGTTTTGCAACCATTGTAGTGGCGTATAAAAATTTAGGATTTGTTCTAAGAGTGTCCCGTCCTTTCTCAGATTCTGAATGCATTAAAATTTTGTATTATTCTTATATAAGAAGTGTTTTGGAGTATTGTTGTAATGTCTGTAATCCGCCTTATTTGTCTTATATAGAGAATATAGAGCAAATACAATGTAAATTTATTAAGGCGTTAAATTATCGTACTCAACATAAAAAAAGCAGTTATGAGGAATCTTGCTATCACCATAACTTATTGCAATTAAAGGACCGACGTACACTTCTACAAATTTTGTTTCTACACGACATCTGTAGTAATAAAATTGATAGTCCCGAATTGACATTTCAATTCCTACAATTCAATGCTCTTTCGAAGCGTACCAGACACACATCCCTATTTCATGTCCCTTTAAGTCGCTCTAAATATGCTCAAAATTCTGTCATTAGTCGTACACTTAACTGCTACAACAAAAACTTTTCAACTCTAGATATTTTCCACGACAGTAAAGCTTACATAAAAAAAGAAATAATCTCAATTTTAAGAAATAGCAAGTAACTAAATACACACACACACACACACACACACACGCACACGCACACGCACACGCACACGCACACGCACACGCACACGCACACGCACACGCACTCGCACTCGCACTCGCACTCGCACTCGCACTCACGCACGCACGCACGCACGCACGCACGCACGCACACACACACACACACACACACACACACACACACACACACAAAATATTTACAAAATATTTACAAAACAAAACACTAGTAGATGTACATATATGCACTGTATTTTGTAAATTGCGTAAAGGCGTAATGACTACTCTTTAAAAATAACCCTGTATAATATTATTTCCACACAGTTGTAGTGATACGTTAGAAGATTTGTTTTTTTATAAAGTAAGAACCTGTAATTGGCAGTAGAAAATGTAAATACTTACTAATTTTATAATGTTACAAAATGCTGTTGGTTTTGTTACAATAAATTTAAAAAAATGAATTAGGGTAGATTCACTTCTAGGCAGAAATTTTCGTCATACTTTAGTGTGTGGAAATCAATGTGCAAAACCACTACGTCAATCATATAATATATATAAACTCTGATAATCAAAAAGCACTGCTAGCGCTGAGATCAAACTTAGTGAACTCGAGGCTAGTTGGGGACTGCGTGAACCGTCTAAACGCTTGAGGATGTAACAACAGGTTCGTTTTAAGATAGGTTCCGTGTCACGCGGGAATAAATAAATAAAATAAATAAAAATAAACTGCGCATTCTGGTAAGAACCCTGACTGGACACTGTTGTCTTAAAAAGCACATGGCCATCCTGGGACTAAGCAAATCAAGGATGAAGGACAAGTAACACCTCTGCACATCCGTTAATGTGCTAACGTAACACTTCTGGGAAACTATCTACTTCACCCAGAAGAAGTGAAATTGCTCACGGCTAAGCAACACCTATTCGTTGAATAGGTACATAGAGCTTAGTAGTGAATTATAGGAGCGATCACAATAGATCTTTTACGCAGTGATACTGATCTTTCTAGATTTACTTAAGGTATCGTATTGTTTGAAAATTTTGTCAGAATTTAGGAACTTTTCATCTGCTTTAATAACAGTTAGATCCAGTTTTTATTTTATTTATTTTTATTTAAAAACTTACATGTAACACCTTAAGCTAAAGTGTACATATGGCGGACTTAATGCCATGTGGCATTCTCCAATTTTTACCAGCCCGATCCCGAAGAAAGCAACTATTATTTGTATACGAAGCTGTAGGTGAGATACCAACTGATCATAAAGAATTGTTTGAAATGAACGTTTTTTTACCCTGTGATTATTACAATAAAAAGTGCCTTGGTTACTTGACTTAAACCATCAAAATTCTATGATACGTGTTCATTTTTACACAAAATGAAAATAGTTCCAGAAAGGTCAAAAGCCTGTGTTAATTTGCAAATCAGTTGAAGAGATGGGCATAATGTGATTTGTCTAGTTGTCAATTGGTTCAGGAACTTATGAGCTTGAACCCATTATTTAAAAATCTTCAATCAGCAGAGCCACATAAAGTTCTCAGGCTTATTAAAATAATGATTGGCAGGATATTTTTACCTAATGTGTTCTAGACAGCACTTCGTATCTTGCTGACTATACCTGTACTATAACTCGTTAAACGTAAACGACAGTGGCGCATTGAAACAATTGCCGCCAGTAGGCTATTAAAATTATGCCGCCCCTACGAACTTCTACAAGTCGGTACCCTTGCTCACATTGATTCTCATTGATATTTGGTTTATAAACCACTTCTTTAAATTGCAGATTTAATCAATATTGATTGAACTTAAGTTTCATTGAACTCTTCCAAATGGCCTTGCTAGGAACAAGGCTTCTTAGAAGGCCATTATATATCAGTCATTTAACACTAAGGTTTAATAAATAGCGATTAAATCTATACTTATAATAAATCTGTAGAGAGGTCAATTCTGTACATGAAATATATTTCCAAAATAACTATCAGGGGGTGATTACTGATCGAAACTGATGCCAAAAATGCAAACAGTAAAATTTTTGTCCGTCTGTCTGTATGTTCGTTATAGAAACAAAAACTACTCGACGGATTTTAACGAAACTTGGTACAATCATTGTTCATACTCCTGGGCAGGTTATAGTATACTTTTCATCACGTTACGATCAATAGGAGCAGAGCAATGAAGGGAAATGTTGGGGAAACGGGAGAAATTACTCCATTTTTTAAGCTTCCGTTGCGTGTGCGGCCTTAATGGTTAAAGCTACATAGAAATCATGTATAACGGAAATGTTATCCTTAAAATTATATAAAAAAAATCCCACGACAGCATATGTCTATCTTTTATGGTTTACTCACAATAACACCTGTAACTCCCGATAGGTTAGCAGTTCGGAGCTTTCTGATTACATTTGTCCTATTCTTACGTTTATAACACTCTCACTCATATCTAATTAAAAAAGTTAACATTATTATCTATTCAATAAAAAAAGAATCATAGAAATCGGTATAGAAACACCAAAGTTATACATGAAATACGCTAATAAGCCATCGCGCGTGAATACTGAATCATGCTATAAGGATTATTTTTGTGTAACGGTCGCCGCGCTCGTCGCGGCTCGCGGCGGGAGGTATAAAAAGGCGGGGGGTCCGAGTGCCAGCTCTGCGCCCTCCTTTCTGCCAAGGAGGGTCGCGTTCGTATACGGCTTAGAGATCTCTAGTCAGATCGTTAAGCCATTTCCTAAAAAGGTTGGGTTTAGTGGGTAAAAGTCACCACATAACCACGCAGCCGGCTGCGTGGTATGCTATGAGCATTCCCAACCTCCCTCCCCCGCTTTCCGGAGGGTTGCCCATATTTATCCGTATACGGCTTAGAGATCTCTCGTCAGATCGGTAAGCCAATACATATAGGCGGTGTTTAGTGCGTAAAAGTCTCCACATAACCACGCAGCCGGCTGCGTGGTATGCTATGAGCATTCACCGCCTTCCTCCCCCCGCTTTCCGGAGGATTGCCCATATTTGCTTCGGGCGCAAAAAGAAAGTGCGAGCTTCATACAATATTTGGCTGTTGATGCGAATGGACATGGATGGAAACAATAATTGATTTTAATAAAGCGTGTTCATCAGCGCGACTTTTAGTCTACTCTTACGTTTAATAATTTATTTTTAGATTTCTTTGGTTGTTATTTTATAAAATATATATTAGTTATTTTGGTAGTGTTTAAATATTTCTTAGTATTAGCTTAATTATAAATTAAACTTTTTTTATTTAGCTGTAGTTTTAAATAGGTACCTAGGTGTCAAATAGGTTATTTCATTCTACTAGACGTAGTTTAGGTACCTATTTATATATTTTTAAGAATTTAATTCTGGATTTAAGGATTTATTTAGAATCCGTTTTATGATTTAAGTAGGCATTTAGATTTTTTAAGTGTATGGTAGCTATAGTTAGGACCTCTAACGTAGATTATTTTGATAGGTAACTGAATGCCGTCGATTAAATATAAAATACACAATGCCACCTAAAAAACGATTATCTTTGTGTCGAAATTAGAGAGAAGCTAAGAGAATGAGAAATGTGCGTTCTCAAGGATCGGCAGAGGAAAGAGCACATCGGTTAAACTCTATGAGAATTAGTGCCACATCTCTCGAGAGCAACTTCTCGAGCCAATGAAAGCTCTCCAGAAAGAGAGATGCGATTAGCAGCTGACAGAGCAAGACGAGCTACATCACGGGCGTCTCAAAGTTCTTCTCAACGAGAGCTAAGGCTTACCATTGACCGAGAACAACATGTTTTATCCAGAGAAGCTGAAACTGCTTCACAACTAGAATTGCGGCTCACAGCTGACCGCGAACGGCATACATTATCTCGCGAGTCCGAAACCTACACTGAGAGGGAATTAAGTCTCACAGCTGACTGCGAACGGCATACATTATCTCGCAGGTCCGAAACCTACACTGAGAGGGAATTACGTCTCACAACTGACTGCGAACGGCATACATTATCTCGCGTGTCCGAAACCTACACTGAGAGGGAATTACGTCTCACAGCTGACTGCGAACGGCATACATTATCTTGCGGGTCCGAAACCTACACTGAGAGGGAATTACGTCTCACAACTGACTGCAAACGGCATACATTATCTCGCGGGTCCGAAACCTACACTGAGAGGGACTTACGTCTCGCAGCTGATCGCGAACAGCATGTACTATCCCGTGAGTCCGAAACCTACACTGAGAGGGAATTACGTCTCACAAGTGACCGCGAACGGTATACATTATCTCGCGAGTCCGAAACCTACACTGAGAGGGAATTACGTCTCACAGCTGATAGCGAACGTCATATTTTAACTCGAGAATCTGAAACTTTTACTCATTATGAAGACCGTTTGACAAGTGATAGGGTGCACCATAATATTATTCGATCTCTTGAAGAGGAACATGAGCATGAACAACGACTAGAGTCGGGACGCGAATATTACAATTCTTTGAGACAAGAATGATTAATAAGTTTGTCTAATGAAAGATTAAGAATTGAAAATATTCGGTCTCTTGAAACGGACGAACAGCGAGAGACTCGTCTTACTGTAGACAGATTTCGACATAATCTTAGATGTACACATAGAAGATCAATCTACAAATTCGGTGGCGTGGTCCGACAAATATAAAAGTGGGTTTGCTTATAACCTCACAATTGATTACAGATCATCTTTTGTAATAGGCGATATGAACGTAGTATGTTCTTTTTGTAACGCTTCAAAGTGGAGTAAGGAGTCGGCTGGTTTCTGTTGTTCTGGAGGTAAAATAAATTTGCCTTCGTTCGAAGATCCACCGGAACCTTTGAAGTCACTACTTTTAGGGGAACATGTGCAATCTAAACAGTTCTTAGACAATATTCGCACTTATAATAGTGCGTTTCAAATGACATCCTTTGGTGCTCAACAAATCTCAGAAGGTCCCTTCATGCCTACTTTTAAGATACAAGGTCAGGTTTACCATTTGATAGGATCCCTTTTGTCTGAAGACCAACCTAAGTTTCTTCAAATATATTTTGTATCCGACTACAACGAACAGTCGAATATAAGAAATCAATATTTTCCGAATTTAAATACTGAACTTATTTCACAACTTCAGATCATGTTGCATCAGGTTAATTCGTATTGTGACGGCCCAATATTATTATTAATAATTAAATTCGATATAAAGGGGCGTCAAAAATAGTCTTAAAAGATATATATTAAACAATAAAATTACATTAATAACCATAAAGTTAATATAAATACATTTTAGACATTAGACCAATAACATAGTAAATTAAAGGCAAAATATTGTCTTCCATAATAAATAAATTTATTAAAAACTTGAAAAAAATATTTAAAATAAGATAAATAATAGAAATTCAAGTCGAAAATATTATAAAAATAAAGATAAATAACATTTATAAGATAATTAGAAAATTTGTTAAAAATTGTCTAAGTCTTGGAAGGAGTTCACGTATAAAAGAAAATTTTCCTAAGTTATGGAAGGTGTTCATGTATAGATGTCTTGTATGGAGGAGCTGTCGGAGATACATACCTGCAGTTGTACATATATATAGGGTGGTCGGGAGCCCGACTGCCTGAAGTACTGTAGCACAATGACTAGTCCTATATTAGGAACTTATGATAATAAACTCAGTGATACAAAAGCAATACTATAGAAGGTCTCTACGATGAATATGCATTACATTAGTAGGGTCGTAGGTTCGAGCCCTATATATTAATGACTTATGAAAGTAAGGTCTACAAATAGAAGTTCGAATATGCATTACAATAAGTTCGAACCCTATATATGAATGACTTATGAAAGTAAGGTCTATGATACAAAAGCAATACTATTGAAGGTCTCCTTGATGCATAAGCATTGTATAGGGTGGTCGGTTGACCGACTGCTCCTAGTACTGTAGCAAAATGACTAGTCCTTATTAGGGACTTGAAAAGGAATATTATGGTGGCGTGTATGCTGTTTCACGAGCAATTGGTCCGAGGTAAACTTGGACTCGATAGATATATCATCTTAGTGCTGGTGGTAAGCGGGTTTGTTGTAGCAATACGGCTTTCCCGTGGACATCGCACACCCATACCGTTTGTGGGCGGCGTAGTAGCGCATAGCGATGCGTCGTCTATCTTTCGGATTGGGATGAGTGTGCTACCAAACCACTTTTAAGTGTAACCAGCATACTGAACTTCATGTCTTAGTGCATTAGCGCTATGATACGTGGAGTTTTGTCCACTGGCGTCTTAGTAGCATGCTACTATGATACGTTGGTGCAGTTTTATATAACAACTCTGAGAACTTTCTCGAGCCCTGTCTTCGCGAACGGGGTTCACTTAGCTTATAAGGCACTACCAACAGCTTTCAATTGCTCTAGTGAATATTCATTCTTCCAAAAGACACCTAAAAGAACTAAGTTACTAAACAAACACAACGTAAATAAGGGTCCTAACTAAGACGATCACGCAAAAATATTACAAACGGCCTATTATTAAACCTTTAGAAAGATCAAAACTTGTCTTATTTATCTTGGTCACAAATATATAATTTTATTGAAAAAGGGTAAATTTATTATATATAATTTTTAATTTTTTTTTAATTAAATATTTAATATATTTATTATTATGTGAGAGGGTGGGGGGGAAAGGTTACAGTATGTATGCAGTTTTAAATCGGCATTAGAAGCTCTTCCTCAAGATGGTGATCGCAATTATAAAATTGTTATAAATGCCGATAGGATCAGGAACACCCTGGCTTATAACGTTCCATCCACGAATGAAGTTGTAGTATTGGTCGACCAGGAATGTGGTAGGCGTGATATCGTTATCCGTTCCAGAGACAATCGTTTGCAACGTATTTACGAAACCCACAGGGCTTACGATAGTTTGCAATATCCTTTGATATACTCTCGAGGGGAAGATGATTATAATTTCGCTATATACCAAACTGATCCGCGTACAGGCGCACCTAATTATAATAAAAAGATGTCATGCCTTCAATTTTATTGTTACCACTTGCAAGTGAGACGGAATAGATTTGTATACTTTCAACGTTTTCGTGGCTTATTCAATCAGTTTATTGTTGAGATGTACGCAAAAATTGAAACCGAAAGATTATTTTATATACGATCTAGTCAAAGGCAGCTGCGCGCTGAAGAATACGTGCACCTTCGTGCGACGCCATGCAGCAAGATAATGATACGGTGAATATGGGCCGTTTAGTTATTTTACCCTCTTCTTTTACTGGTGGTCCATGCTACATGCACGAACGTACTCAAGATGATTTTTGTTACGTAGGAAAATATGGACGTCCCGACTTATTTATTATTGTAACTACCAATCCCAAGTGGGATGAAATCACTCGGGAGCTTATTGAGGGTTAAGCACTGCATGACCGCCATAATATTATCGCAAGTTTTTCATTTAAAATTAAAATCAATGATATATCTACTTACCAATGGTAACATTTTTGGAGATGTATTGTGTTATACGTATAGTGTTGAGTGGCATAAACGCGGCTTACCTCACGCACATATCCTGCTTTGGTTAAAAGATAAGGTTCGACCTAATGATGTAGACAGTTCAATCAGTGCTGAAATTCCAGATCCGATTGCAGATCCCGTGTTATACGATTGTCATATGATACATGGTCCATGTGGTGCATTTAACGGGAATGCTCCTTGCATGCAAGACGGTCGTTGCACTAAAAGATATCCAAAAGCATTAGTGGATGAAACTGTAACAGGACATGTTGGATACCCATTATATCGTCGCCGTTCAAGAGACGATGGCGGTTTTACTGTTGAAAAGCTTAATATTTGGTCTCTTGAAACGGATGAACAGCGAGAGGCCCGTCTTACTGCAGACATAGAAGATCAATCTACAAATTCGGTGGCGTGGTCCGACAAATATAAAAGTGCATGCATACAACATGAGGTAAAACTGCTCACACTATGTTTAAAATACCAATTGATTTAGATCGCACGGAAAGTCCAACCTGTAGTATTTCAAGAAATAGCGACAAAGCTAAGGTATTACGTGAGTGTAATTTAATCATATGGGATGAATGTACGATGGCCCACCGAAAAGGAGTAGAAGCGGTAGACAGAACTTTAAGGGATATAAGACAAAATGATCGACCAATGGGCGGTATCACGGTTTTATTTTGTGGTGATTTCCGACAAACCTTACCGGTAATACCACGGCGAACCCGAGCTGATGAGGTTAGGGCTTGCCTAAAAAGCTCTTATTTGTGGCTTGATATACAATCGGTACATTTGACTATAAACATGCGAGTGAGAACTGGAGATAACCCGGATGATCGTCAATACATACACCAAGGAAAACTTATTCTGACGCCTGTGTTATGTTGTATAGTGCAATCCCAACCACATCTTATATCGTCCGTTTACGGTGACGCAACAATTATATTAAATAGGGACAATTCTTGGCTATGCGAAAGATCCATTTTAACTCCTCACAATGGCCAGGCATCTGATATTAATAACAAAATACTGTGGAATATACAGGGGGAAAGCAAATTTTATAGTTCAATAAATAGAATGTTCGATGAGCAAGAAGCCACTAATTAGCCGATAGAATTTTTAAATTCTTTAAATATGTCCGTACTTCCTTCTCATGAAATTTGTTTAAAAATTGGCATTCCGATTATTCTGCTCCAAAATTTAAGACCACCACAACTTTGCAATGGAACTCGGCTAAAAGTAACCCAGTTGCAACAAAATATAATCGAGGCTCAAATTTTAACAGATTGCGCAGGAGAAATCTTTATTACCAGAATTCTCATAATACCAAATAATTTTCCATTCCAATTTAAAAAGAACGCAATTCCCAGTATCAGTGTGTTATGCAATGACAATTAATAAGGCTCAAGGGCAGACTTTTCGTGTTGCTGGAGTAGATCTCGGTGTCAGTTGTTTCTCGCATGGTCAGTTGTACGTCGCTCTTTCCCGGGTTAGCAGTTCTAGAAATCTTTATGTTCACGTGCCGGACGGGTCAACTTTCAACATAGTTTACCCGGAAGCTTTGCGCTGAAGTATTTTTATTCTATAAGTACTTAAGCCTCATGTGAACGTGATCTAAACAATATTACCAATATATTAACTAAATAACACACAAGGAGTTACACTCCATCCAAATCCCAGCGACACTATAACATATATAGGAATGACGTCTTCGCAAAAATTGTTTAGTCTGATTTCCTGTTGACTTACAAAAATGAAAGATCTAAAACGTCTCATATCGTCTCGCGAATCACGTTGTTTTCCCGTCCCCGGGCTCTTAGAATTCAACATCAGACGTTTCAGATCTTCGATTTTGACGACCCTGTTGTAGCTGGCATAAGCAACAGGATCCGCGTACGGGATAAGTCGCGGGCAGAAGCTAGTCTACAATAAAAAGAAGGGATTTATATGTTACGTAATAAAACAAAGTATTACTTAAATATATGTTAATTTAGTTTATCCAGTAAACAAACGAATAATAACTGTTTATTTGTTAGAGTGGCCTTCCATGGTACATCCGCCTTATTTAAATCGCATTGATTTTATTTTAATAATACAGTTCTTTTTTTTTTCACGTACATAACGTATGTTGTCCTAGTGACTGCATCAATATTGCCTTCAAATTTCCTTGTCAAAGTTCATCCAAACAAAATGAGAATCGACCCACCCCGACTAAGATAGTATGCCTCGTTACCAGTAAAAAGGATCTCTAAAGTTATTCTGCTGTATCGTGAGTGTATTCTGTGAGAGCGTGTACTTACCACTGCCGAACCTACCCATTCGTGCTGTAGCTAGGTATATTAAAACAGCAAACGTATTTCGACTTCAGTCCATAATACGCCAACCTCGAAAATGATTTCTCAAATTATTGCATTTAATTAACAATTTCCGTGGTGCAGGTGAATTTTTAAATCGAAATTTTGCCGATTAAGCCTATGTTCTTTATTAAAAATATTATGAACATTTATCAATTAAAGACAAAGTGGAGCACAAACTCAAAATCATAAAAAGGTACGGATGCCAAACTGCCTGCCAAAAGAAAAAAAAATTATTTATCTCAAAAAAATCTTTTAGGGTGATATCCCATTCTTTATTTGTAACAAAAATCAACTACTTATAATATTTATTTTTTTTTCATGCTAAGATGTCTCATTATATTTTTTGTGAAAGAAAAATTGACTGCGGGCACGATTCGAATCTGCATCTTCTTGTGGACTTCAGATGAAACAGGTTCAAATCTTGCGCGGGGTCAATTTTTCTTTCGCAAAAGATAAGATAAGATAATCATTTATCCATATCATGCAGACAGTAAATGATTATCTTATCTTATCTTTTGTGATAACTGTGTACATGAGGTCTTACAAATACAGAGTGTAGTTACAACAGTTTGTCCATTTCGGACGTACAATAGAATAAAATATAAAATAAAGCACTACAATAAATCAATAATTACTTCCAAAAAATTCATCTAAATTATAAAAACATTTTGATAATAACCATTCTTTTAACTTTTTTTTAAATCTTGGGCTCTCTAATGATTTAATGTATATAGGTAAATGGTTAAACATTCTGAATCCACTTATTAAAGTACTTTTACTATCAGCACAAACATCTCATACTATCTATACTCTATACTATATCTATACTATACTATATCTATATCTATATATATATATCTATACTATAATATCAGTCTTTGCTAAATTATTAGAGTCAATTATTTGTTCTTCTACTCAGAGACATATCAATCTTTACTTAACCACTAGCCAACATGGGTTCGTTAAATCTAGGTCTACGAGCACTAATTTGGTGCGGCACTTGATGCGGGGAAACAAGTCGACGTAATATATACTGATCTTAGGAAAGCATTTGATCGGGTCCCACATGACATATTGGTTCGTAAGTTAGCTGGTTATGGCATTACTGGTAGTATGTTAAAATGGCTAAAATCGTATTTAAAGGACCGAGCGTTTTTTGTAGTGGTGAATGGATATCAGTCAGGTTTAAAAAATATTAATTCTGGTGTGCCCCAAGGGTCTCATCTTGGACCGATTCTGTTTGGGGTGTTCGTAAATGAAATTCCAGAATTGATGAAGTGGTCTCGTGTGTACTTGTATGCGGATGACTTAAAAATTTGCAAGACGATTGTGGAAGAGAACGATTCAATAAAGCTACAGAACGATTTTGATCAACTGATTAAATGGTGCAAAGTAAATCGTATGGACTTAAACATTAGTAAATGTTTCTATGTGCAATATGCGAGAAAAAGTATCACATTGGATGTAATAAAATACAGCAGTTAGACCAAATTAGAGACCTCGGGGTCATATTTGATAAGAAAATTAACTTTCGTACCGCACATTGAAAACATTACTAAACGTGCATCTAGAATGTTGGGTTTTGTCATAAGATATATCAAAGTCTTTCGAAGTGCTAAAATTAAAATTCTTTTATTTAACAGTTTGTTAAGAAGTATATTATAGTAATGTGCTGTAGTCTGGATACCTCATTACGCTACACATTCACTGAGAATCGAACGGATCCAAAAAACATTTATAAGACATTTGTCATACGCAAGCGGATTTAGAAGTAATAAGAAGCGTGTATCATATGAAAATAATTTGATCAATTTCAAAATGATTTCTCTTGAAAACCGCAGGGATATTATTGACTTGATTTTTGCTTCTAAAATTATTATTGACTGTCCTGAAATTTTAAGTAAATTCAATATATGCGTTCCCTTTCGTTACCCGCGTTACGCTCGTAAGATTACACCATTGACTAGACCATATAGAAGAACAGTGTTTGGCTCCAATTCTCCAATTGCTAGAATGAGTAAACTTGTTAACAAATTTAGAGATAAAATTGATATATTTTTCGCTTCTTGAGTAAACCTTGTTCGGCCATTCATGGTACTGTATCACTTATTCAATGTCCGTGGTGCAATCAAACATGTTCCAAAAGTTTTACGTACATAGTGAGGCTTTTGGTGAGTAATAATTAAGTATTAGGGCATAACATCCTAACTCTGGGGAATATTTAGTTCTGGGCAGTTTATAGTCTTACTTTTAAGTAATTGTCTCTTTAAGAGTTCGCTGTCTTCAATTCCTATCTTTTATAGGACTTGTTTGTTTTCTTTATTTCTTTATAATTGAAGCCTTTTTATGCTATTGTTTTTTATGTCAAGGCATTGTTTTTTAGTTTAATTTTCCTTGGCGTATCTTCTAAATGTTGGCCCGTACTTGCAGTAGGAGTAGGACTAGTTAGGACTATATAAGGAATTTTCTTCGAATTGTGACTTTCGAGACAACTAATGGAATTTTTCGAAACATCCAGCTTTCTTTTTTTTTCGATATAGACGATGTTGTACAGTCACTACGATCAGCCTAAAATAAATAATTTACCTATATTAGTCAAAAAAATCTTTATATATATATATATATATATATATATATATATATATATATATATATATATATATATATACATATATATATATATATATATATATATATATATGTGAATTTGATAGATTAATGCTTTTGTAAATTTATTTTTCAAGTGGAATAATATTGGTGTCAAAGGTAATAAAATATTTAATCTAAATTTAATTACAGCCAAACATTACCTCCCACAAGTTCAAGGTTGGTACTGCAGTGTCAGCAAACTTTCTATTATTGTTAGCTTGGGGTATGAAATAATAATAATAATAATAATAATAAATTTATTTATTTACCAGAAAACACGTAGCCAAAATACAATAAGTTCTGTGACTCCCACACTAGGCATGGCCTGTCTCGTGGGGGGTCAAGCAAAAGATTTTACAATTGATCAAAGTGGCTATTTGTCGAAATTACGTAAAACAATTATGTGCAGCAAAGCAAAAATGACTTAAAAATTTATGAAAAATTACAGACATAACAAACAGATTCTAATTAAAAGGGGCGCGCGTGTACTTGTGGGTGAATGTGTATGAATGTGTGTGTGTGAGTGTGTGTGTGTGTGTGTGTGTGTATATGTGTGTGTGTATGAGTGTGTGTGTGTGTGTGAGTGTGTGTGAGCGTATGCTAGCATGTCTGTTACATAATTCTCTAAAAATTATAAGTAAAAGGGTGAGAGATTGCAATTGGGGATAAGCTGAGTGGTTAGGTAGCCCTACGATTAAATTCTTGGGATCGGACGACAGGGCGTGCGTCAGTGCAGTCCACTACCGTTTTAACACCTATTTAAGGGTCACCAATATTTCTTCTGATTTCTCATAGTCCCAAGTCAATAAATGACCTCTCATTTTTATTTTAGCCTCATAAAGTTGGGATCGTTTTAAGTGGTATAAGTTGACTAATTTGTTGTAGATGCGAGGGAATTGGAACAGTCTGAAATGACGTGCGAAAGATGTTTTAACTAAGGTTGTGGGGATCTTAAACACTCTTTTATTTATTAATGTATTAAACGTCGGCAGTTTTGAAGCTTCCCTGTGCATAAATGTAAAGGCCCTCAGAAGATACAATCTACGGACACTTAAAACTTGAGCTTCTCTAAGGAGATCTGACGTATGATAGCGCCTTGGTTTACCCATAGCTACCTTCAAAACTGCCCTCTGGGCCCTTTCCAGTACTATCAACGTAGAGGAGGATATACCACCCCACGCCAGTATACAATAGCTAAGTACGGACTGACATAATGCAAGGTAGACGGACTTTAAAATGCTGCCATCAGTAGAATCTCTCAATAGTCTCATCGTGTGTATCAGCTTACGGACCCTGGCTGATGTCACCGATATATGACTTTTAAAGTTAAGATTTTCATCTATTATAATGCCTAAATATTTAAGGGAGCCGACCCTATTTATCTGGTCACAGTTAAAATTTGGAGAGCTCACACACGTTTATTTGATCACAGTTACAATTAGGCCCCGAGCCCAAACTCGGCACACCTAGTAGTACTCGGCGACCAGTTCCAATACCGATTACTAAAGTACACCTTCAGGTCACTCCGTCAAGTCCGGAGGTAAGGACTCATCATACCTAACAAAACGAACCCAAACTCAGGACACGTAGTAGTACTAGGCGACCAGTTCCAATAGCGATTACAAAAGTACACCTTCAGGTCACTCAAGTCCGGAGGTAAGGTAATACAAAACAGTAAAATAAATTTGAATTTTCAAGTGGTTTTATTTGAATATATTCTTTTTCTCTTATTTTAGCTATTTTGCCAACGAAACTTGGGTTTTTTTTAGAATTTGTGAGTTTGCGTTTGACTTAGTACCTGCTCATATCATAAAACTGACTTTAAAAAAATATTGATAATTAAAATGTAGTATGATGTCCAGATTCCAGACCTCGTAAACAGTTTTGATATTAGTGAGTAGGTACTCAAAATATTATTACTATAATACATAGTAGTGTTGCTAACAGGAGATTCACGGAAAAGTTTTTGTTTAGAGGTTAATTGTCTGATTGCTTTACGCATACTGTGTTCACGCTGCGCTCTCTGACTGCCGGTTTCGCTCCGCCCACTGCGGGACGCGCTGTTGAGAAACGAATTTGAAATCGTGCTTAGACCTCGTCTTTAATAGAGAATTAGAATTAAAGACAAAGTAGAATCTTTGGGTCGAGGAAGGAAGGAGGAAGCCAGACATGGATTCTGGATTTATACCAGCCATAGTAGATAGACAATATAGATGGTACATATATTTATGTGTAAAAAAGTAGTATATACCAGAAGCAAATATACAGTTTGAATAATAATACAATAATAATAGAATAGTGTATAAGTTTGCATATATATAGTGTAATGGTTATCTCCTTGATGTTTTTGGACCATACCTGCGACAGAATCAGATGCTTACACGGTAGCAATTCAGATGTTAACACGGGACGTGTTAACGTTTGAGGTGTTAATGTCATCTAATTCAGTTTCATTATTTTCAGGAGTTTTATTTGTTCTAGATTTCATTATTTTCTTGTGTATGCCAGTTTCATAAGATAGTAAATGATAAAGCAAATAATAAAAATTACAATTACAATTGTGATACCTGAATAATATTTTTGATATAGAACAATATGTGGTTTTTCAATTATACTGTCAAGACTTTTCAGGCTTTCAGGATCATCATAAGCTAAGGAATCTAAGTTAACATTCTTAAGATTAACTACAGGTAAGTTTGATACAATATTATTATACGCTACAAGATTACAACAAGAATCATTTAAAATATTAAAATTAGGTACAATAGGTTTCAGTTGAATTTCATGATTTTCGTGTGGTGTTAAACGAGTGTCCTTACACTAGGCAATGCATTCAGGAGGTAAGTACAATATACCGTTTCCACTAAATTCAATTTCAGTAACTTGAGAGTTATTACATTCAATACTTATTTTAGCTTTTTCAGACATTATAAATAACCATCTATTATAACGTAGTGGCTGCCAGATGCTTAGGTGACCATGAATGAATTTGGTTTCACAAATCGAAGGGATTGAGGTAAGTACTTTTGTAATAATTTCGGTTTAACAGGAAGAGGAATACAGTACTGGTGTTTGACAAATGTAATGATCATTTTTGATCACTTTACAATAATCTAGAATCTAGATTGTCTAACTTACAATACATTGATCTATCTCTGCTTATACCAATATATTTAGAGGATGGGATAATAGTCGAATACGACTCTGGATTATTTTTATCGTGAGCGACCAGTGAAGGCAAGTTATGATATATGTTTAAGTGTATAGGATTAATGAGAGGAATTTTTACTGCAAACACTCTTTTTTCTTTATTGAAGTAACTAGATATTTCTGATATATTTAAAATAATGTTCACGTTATCTAGATTTAAAGGAATTGGAAACTGTTTGGATTCGGGTAAGAATCTGTAGTTTTCGACTAATTCGGTGGACAGTTCTTTAGGTGTTAGGATAGTCGGATATAAAATATTAGATTTGCTAAACATGATAGCATTAATTATGTCCTCAACTTTGAAGGATAAGGCTAGGTGACTATTTTCTATCGTGGAAGTTAATTCCAGAATGCGAGACCTAATACCCAGTTTCTTTGAGACGTAAGTCAGATTTAGAATGTCTTGGGACAGTCCATCGGTTGCATTTTTCAGATGGTTTTCATATAGCTTAATTCTGTACAGAGTTTCGTTAAAAGATCTAAGCGAAGAAGTAGTGACTAATATATTTTCTTCATCGGGAGGGCTAGTTTTTTTTGGTCTATTTCTACCTCTGCAATGGCATTGTCGTATCGGATGGCATCGTCTTCATCCATTGTGCCGAATAACTTTCTTGATACAGCGCCTATGAATCCTAGAAGTGCAGACCTTTTCGACAGGTGGGACGTAAGATGAAAGATGGCTTCGTTATCATGGGCTATATCATTATAACGGGTGTTCAGAGGTTCAAAGAGATTAGTACATTCTAAACGATCAAAGACTTTGCCGTCATTACATACTTGTTTGGATGTATCAAGGACAAGACGCAGATTTAGAATATATGTACTAATAAATGATACATCATATGGGATAACTACACTAAGATAACTATCAACTAAACTTAAGGAACCTAAGGGTCGAAGTAGATACCAGGACTGTTCGTTAAAGGCGTAATGAACTCTTGACCCTGGAATTACTGTAATAGAATATAATTAAAATTAATATTATGTATACAATATCTGACGTAATTAACGCACACCCTCAGACACCCCAATTAGTATATTATGTTATAATCATAATACATACACTGAATTTTTGTTAAACATTTTTATGCACTGATAATTAATCAAAATAGTTATACTAATTCCGGACGAATGTTGTGGTCACAGTACAAATCCACGAACGCAAAGACTTTAACGAGCTTGAAATAAAGTTCATTTTTCTTTATTTTTACTGAATGACAGAATTAGTAATAATACAAATAAAACTACACTCTTAAAAGTCTTATTGCCTTTTCATCCATTTCAGTTTGTTTTGACTGTACAGATTTAGTGTGACTGTTATTTACGTAGTTTTAATTATTTTTGTGGTAAGAAATTACCTATATTAAAAATGATAGGAATCGATTGGAAAATGATTTTCGTTGACATAGGACTTAAGGTATTCCTTAAGCGTGGATTGGCTGCGTTCAAGTGCACTTTGAGTTTGAGGATGGTATGGGGAAGACCAGATTTGTTTAATTTTCAGGAAATTGCACGTTCTTTTGAATAATTCTGCGGTGAAGTTTGTGCCTTAGTCGGTTAAAATAGACTTTGGGATGCCGAAAACAGAAATAAAGTGCACTAAACATTCACATGTCTCTTCTGCAGTCGCATTAGTGATAGGGTAAGCAAGGGAGTATTTGCTGAGGTGGTCCTGTAACGTAACAATAAATTTGAATTTGTTAAGACCGGCTTCTGGAAGGGGACCTACGAGGTCGAGGCTGATACGTTCAAATGGCTTGGTAGAAGTAGTAGTTATTTGCATAGGTGATTTATTAATTTGTCTTAAGGCTTTATTACTTTGGCATTTGGAGCAATTCTTTACGTAAGTTTCGATATCTGTTCGCATGTTTTTCTAGAAATACCTCTCTTTTATTCGGTTGTGCATTTTTGTAGATCCTAAATGTCCAGAAATTGGAATGTCGTGGTTTTCGCGGAGTATTCTAGGTATTTCGGAGGGTGTAGGGTAGATTATAGTATTGTGGTAAATATGAACTGATATTTGAGTATTGTTACAGATATAGCAGAACATGTTGTATATTTTCGTCCAGATGTATATGTCGAAAGGATTTTGGAAATCAGTAATGGCTAAATTTAGGTTGGAATCAGTGGAATTACGTAATATTTCGCATCGAAGATTTAGTAGACTTTTATAAATGTCTTCATAAGAGCTATTATGAAAGTGGTATACTTTGGTGAATAGGAAATATATAGTTTTTCCCTTGTGATCAAATGAAATGAAGAAATAAAGAGTTCTTTCCCTACCTAAGAGTTCTTTAGAGTTTTCGAGGTTGCTTAGGGTTTCTTCTACATGAGGGTTGGAGTCGTCGAGGTCGATGGAGGTAGATATAACAATGATCTTGCATTTAGTTTTTAGGATGCTCTCGTTATGTTCAAGGATGTCAGCGTTACTACTAAAGTCTTTGTTGTTCATTGTTTTCAAAAATTTGCTATAATTATCGTCGCGAGAAGGATTTGGTGTAGGATCTTGGGATTTGTTGGATGTGGTCGGTGTAGGAGGTTCGTCGATTCCTGGTAGTGAATCATCGTTTTCTACGAGGTCTACAGAAGGTAGTTTGTCATCGAGGTCTATGGAATCAGTGGGTAGTTGGATATCAAGATCGTTGAGAGTCAGAGAGCTAAATTGAGGTGTTGAATTATCTCCATTTTGATTAGAAGTGGATGGAATAGGATCAGAGTCTAATGGTTGAATTGGGTTTACAGGATATCGGGATAGAGCGTCAGCAGCGGCATTGAGTTTTCCTTTTTGGTACTCGATTTCATATTCATATTCCATTAATTTTAAGCGCCATCTTTGTAATTTGCTACTAGGATCTTTATGATTGAACAACCACTTTAGTGGTCTATGGTCAGTAACGATTTTGAATTTTCGTCCATAGAGATATAGGCGAAAGGTTTTACAACCGAACAAAATAGCAAAGAGCTCTTTTTCACTAGTATTGTAGTTACATTCGCTTTTATTGAGGGTCCGAGAGGCAAAAGCTATTGGTTTATCCTTACCAATTGGACCTTGATTGAGTACGGCGCCGATAGCATAATTAGAGGCATCACACGTTAGGATGAAAGGGATGGAGAAATCTGGATAAATGAGGATGGGAGCAGAGGTAAATTTGTGCCTCAGTTCGTCGAAGGCAACTTGTTGTTGGTTTTCCCATAGGAAGGGGGCATTCTTTTTTAGGAGTTGGGTTAAAGGTTTAGCAATTTTAGAGAAGTTAGCAATGAAACGGCGATAATAAGATACAAGACCGAGGAATGGCTTAATGTCCTTTGGGGACTTGGGAGTAGCAAATTGGGTTACCACTTTAACTTTTTCAGGGTTAGGTTTTACACCATCTTTAGTAATTTGATGGCCAAGATATGCGACTTCACGTCGGAGAAACTCCCACTTGTCAGGTTTTAAATTATAATTTCGAAGCCTTTGGAATACTGACGAAAGGTTATCGATGTGAGAGTTCATCATGAGAATATATGACGATGTCGTCAAGGTAGACAAAACACCGTATGCCTTGGAGACCTGTGAGAGCGGTGTTCATCAGTTTCTGGAAAGTGGCAGGAGCGTTTTTTAAGTCAAATGGCATTCTGGTGAATTGGTAGTATCCTTGGTGTATTAAAGGCCGTTTTAAAAGCGTCTTCCTCACTGATCAAAATTTGGTGAAATCCTGACGCAAGATCAAGGGTTGAGAAGTATTTGCTCTGTCCTAGCTGATCTAAAATTTCGGATATCTGCGGTATAGGGTAACTGTCACCAACAGTGATGTCATTTAGTTTCCGATAATCGATAACTATACGCAATTTTTGTTGTCCGGATGCGTCAATCTTTTTTTTAGACAATCCAGATTGGTGAAGACCATGGAGACTAAGTGTTTTATGATTCCCTGGTCGAGCATTTGGCCAATTTGTTTTTGAACTTCTTGTTTATGTACTTCTGGGAACCGATAAGATTTTACATTTATGGGATTTTGATCGCTAGTTTTTATGTTATGTTTAAGAGAATTTGTATGAGAAAGTTTATCGCCAGGAATAAAGAATATATCCGAGTATTCAGAGCAAACATCGTGAAGGGCGTTTGCCTCTTCAGAATTGAGGTGGGAGATTCTAAGTAGGTTTAATACTTCTTGTGTTCAGAGGTAGGAATCTGTGTTTTTTAAATGACAAACTGTGTGAGTGTTTAGTGGATCGAAAGGTTTGGTTAAAGAATTTAAGGGAATTAGTGTAGTATCAAGATTTGATTGAAGGGTTATAGGAGTTTCAGAGGTATTGATTACTGATAAGTTAATTCTTTTGTTTTCTTTGACTGCGACTAAGCAATTAGCGATTAGTAAATCTTCGTGATAATATTGGTCTAGTACGAAACCTTCTTTCACTTCAGGGTTGGAGACAGAGCATTCTATGACAGTTTCAGACCTGGGAGGAATTACATAAGTAGGTTCATTGAAATATAATTTTATTTCATATTTGCCTATTTTCAAAATTTCACAAGTGTAGTCGATTGTGCAACCGAAAGCGATTAGCATATCAGTGCCGACTATACCATCATAAGGTAAGTTTATTTGGGGTATTATGTGGAATCTATGTGTGATACTATTTTTATCCTTTATTAAAATCTTAAGTGGCCTTAATGGCCTATTGTAGGTGAGGCTTGATCTATGGGGTCGATACCTTTCAGACATATTACTTCCGTTGCGATGTCGACTGGTATTTGTATAGAGGATCGTTTTAGTAGGCTAACAGTTGCACCAGAGTCTACAAGGAGAGATAAGGTAGTATCCGACACTGAGGAATGCACAAGGATATGGGTTAGGCGTTTCTTTAATGGACCTATATTAATTTCGTAAATTCTGGTTTCAGGAATGAGATGAGGACCAGTTGAGTCTGAGGTAGATTTAGTATGTACGGAATGATCTATTTTACGTTTGATGAGGCCGGTGGATACAGAGGATATAGTAGTGTGACTAGGTTGCGAGTCCTTATTGTTGGTGGGTACAGAGGATACAGCGGGAACAGAGGGTACAGCGGAAGTAGAGGATACAGTGGGTGCAAAGGATACGGTGGATGCTGAGGATACAGAGGGAGCTGAAGGTACATCGGATGCAGAGGATACAATGGATGCAGGGGATACAGCGGATGCATAGCTGCGATTTATTCGCGAATCCCTATTACTAGGGGGGTACAGAGGATACAGTGGATACAGTGTCGCGTTTATTTCGCGAGTCCCTATTATAAGGGGATGCAGAGGATACAGTGGATACAGTGTTGTTTTTATTTCGCGAGTCCCTATTATAAGGGGATACAGAGGATACAGTGAATACAGTGTTGTTTTTATTTCGCGAGTCCCTATTATAAGGGGATACAGAGGAAACAGTGGATACAGTGTTATTTTTAATTCGCGAGTCCCTATTGTTAGGGGATACAGAGGATACAGTGGATGTAGTATTGGTACCTTTGATATAGTAACGTTTTGGAATTCGATGTTTGGGTCTCACAAGACACCACCGTGAGCCCTCTATGCGTTCAAATCATCGTTTGATTTATCCTGATTTTCCCTATAGTCACCGCTTTCCAATATTTACCGCATGGATTTGAGCTTGGTTATTATGATAACGCCTTGGAGATAGTCTTCGATTATTTTGGCCTCTAAAGCGGTTATTATTAAATTCACGTTCCTACAGAACTCAATAGTGTGGCCCACGTTTTTACAGTAACGGCACACAGGAGGCCCTGAAGTAGACGGCCTTTGACTGACTGACTGTGTTGGATTTCGAACTTGTTGGGATTGACGTTGAGGCCAAAGTCTTTGACTAGGTGAACCGGTGTGAATTGTCGAAGGATTAAGTTTAAAAGAGGTTTGCAATATTTTTTCTTCGGATACAGGGAAGCCAATGGTTTCATTTAGAGTTTCAGGATCACGGCATCTGACTACCGTTACAATCGAGGATTTAAGCCACTTACAAATGTATGCAATGCTAGGTCTTGCATTGCAGCGAGACGGCCAGTCAGTTCACCTTTCTTTTTCGTTGGTATGGAAATGTAAATTTCTGTTAATAGTTTTGATAAGCACGGTTCTACGCGTAGTGCGAACTGATTGACTGTTTCACCATTAATTTGACAACAGTCTTGGAGATCTGAGAGTAGTGCAGCATAGTGTTTTTTTTTCGCCAGTTGGCTTAAAATAAATTTTTATATTATGTCTTGTTGAGACGGTGACGCAAGACTTATTGCATTTCTGCAATTATTTAAAAAAACATTAAGTTTTTCGCGGTTCCCGTCGAATTTATTAATAAATTTACTTAAAAAGTTCATGTCGATTTCTTTTACTTCCTTAGACATGGCAATAGGCTCGTCTTTGGGCATAGCTAGTTAGACAAAACAGCGATAACGCGTGAGGTACGGAACTGCGATAAGAATGGAATGTTGCACTATTCTCAGAACTGATCGATAAAGAAATAATACAATGAACAAAGAATGATTAATTAAATGTTACTAAGATTAATATGTACTTTGAAACTCTTTAACACTTTGAATTAGATTAAACTTTTGCGATGAAATTTTATAGTTAAATCACTGACACTTTTTTTTCACAACATGGATAGCTCGATGTAGGATTAATTAATGTACTTACAGGAATACTGCAACTACGACGGCAACACGAAACATTTCGTAGCCAAGCGAGATCACCCAAGATGAGTGATAGGTCTTCAGAGTATGCCCGACAAGGCACGTGAGGGTCTGGTAAGACCAGCAGGATACAGCGGTGTTACAGCGACACGGAGATGAGATTGGAACTTTGTACTTTTCACTGACACAATCACACGTAGAAATAGAATTTATTTTATTTAATTTTCACAGAAATGAGGCGTTCCGAGGATTTACTTATTTCTTAAAAATCCCTTAAGCTGCCACCAATGTTATAAGGGACCTCGTAATTTAGGTTTAAAAAAACACATTTATTTCACAATAAGAAATAGTAATATTTAAAAAAAAAAGAAAATTAAGAATTAGTAAAAGTTACAATATTTAATTGGTCCGGAGTCGAAACTGGCAGACACGCGAGGATACAGAGAGAGATGTTAGGGATTCAGCGGCCGGGCACAGACTGACTGGTCACCGGGAGCGCGAAGCAGAGCTGCCTTTAAGTGATGTCATGACTAATTAGTGGAAATCTATATAATCAATAATTATCCAAGAGTAAGGGTTTCCCTAGCATTGGGAAACCGTAACGGAACGCAGTGCTCTAAAGATTATCGGTTTTGTGATCATATCTGCAGCAATTGAACTATCAACTGAGATAGATTTTACATAAGTACATACAACTCGGAAGTCGGAATATCAAAGGTAAGATAATTAAATATTTTTACATGTTTCTAATGGCGTGCCCTGGCTTTGGCACGGGTGTACTTTTAAAAGCTTTTATTTAATTCGCTCGACAGTGGTACAAATGTGACTAACACAACGCCCTCCGCCCGCTCGATAAGGATACACATTAGTACCACTCATAATTTATGAGGGCGAACCCGACAAAAAAAGGTTTGACATTAAAAATTATAACAAATTTATACTGAAATTTATAATGCAGACATAGACGAAGACATACTCTTTAATTTGGTACCATAATCTGTCAATTTCGATTCTAAAAATGGACATAAAAATCATTCTGACGTAATGGCTTTTTACAACAGTAGTGCGTGGTAGTGCGTGAGTTATTTCTGAGTGATTTCTCCGTTTTTCTGTGTGTTTTTGGAATAAAAAGGTGAGTTTTATACTTTTGTGTATTCCTTGTAATAAAACAAACACGTAGATATATAATTTGTGGCATAAAAAGTGAAAAGTAAGTGCCAAATGTACTTCGAAATCGGGAAGGCCCATTTTAGCGGTTGGGTCAAAAATGTGTTATTTTTACAATTCTCATAAATTTTTAGTGTAAAATGTAACTAAATAATAGTTTTATAACATATTTCAAATAACTTGACGTTGTATTTATTTCAAATTCACACAAAAAATATTTGAAATATTATTCGGAAATCTCATACAGATAAAAATTAATTTCGTTTTTCTTTATATTTTGGTATGAGTAACGAATAAAATACATAAAACATAAAAATATACATATTTTCAAACATTTTCATATAGATTTCTCCAAAAACAAACACGTAGAATTCAAATTAGTAGTAATTTTAGACTAAAAGTGAAGTATCTACTACTACTATGTTATAAAGGGTAATTTATGAATTTAATTACAATTTCTAGCAACTAAAAATAATTTTTTCGATAGTTTATACATTCAATAAGAATCCCTGTAAGTTTTATTCATAAATATTGTCTCAAAGTGAAAATATTGCAAAATTTGCGAGTTAGCAAAAAATTTGCAATTCCCGCCATTTTACGTCGCGAGCCAACCGGCGAATCGAATAAAGTCGCCTTACGAGCATACAGATTAACTTGCAATGTATATAACCTTGTTTTTTCGGGTGGAATCACACAACTCAGTTTTGAAGCAGATATTTTTAATCGATTGAGTTGTAACTTTTAAAAAAAACGTTTAGCTTGGTATGCACCAAAGATGGCAGATTTATTATTTTTAATGCACTCATACAATATGGATATCAAATGAAAGCGCTTGCTGAGAATAACTCGAAAAGTAAAGTAATAATAATAATTATAATGTTTATTGACATAAAATTTGTTACAATATTTTTTAAGCCTCTGACTGCCGAGCTAGAAAAGTCAGTGATTTCCCTAATATAATGACATCTAATTATTAACTAAATTATGAACTAACTTACTAATTATTATGTAAGTAAAGCAATTTTAAAATATCTGTGCTTGTGTGCATGCGTACGTGCGTGTGTGTGTGTGTGTGTGTGTGTTTTTGGTTGCGGCTGGGTGTGAGTGTGTAGGCATGTGTGTGTGAGTGTGCGTGAGTGTGCGCGCGTTTGTATGTGTTTGTGTGTGTGTGGTTAAAATTTAAGATTTAAACAATTTTTGCATGTCTGTTAATTTGTTTTATACTAATATCGATTCAATTTGATCATAATCTAATCCTAATAGCCAATTCCTAATTTTAATTTACACTTTTCTACTATTCAAGGGATGTATATTTGTTAACTTAATAATTTTGTTATATAAATAAATATATAGCCTTACTTAATAAGCATGTTGCAGTCCAGCAGAGGCTGTTCGACATATTATTGGTAAACATACATTTTTATAACCCGGTTTTTGTTATAATCAGTGGCGTTATAAATAGCCAGCCAGCGATAACTAACAGTTAAAAAATAAATTAAAAGAAATAAAACTTTTTAAAACAAATTTTTATTTAAAATGCGCTAAAAGGGATAAAATAAGCTTTTCTTTTAAAATTTTTACAATCAACTTATATTGTCAATACACAATTCATATAATATAAAATTTTGATGAATGAATGAATCAATGAGTATGTTTTATTGTACACCGCAAACAAATTTACAAATAACGTAACAAAAAGCAGATTATATGTACAATTTTGCGGCCTTATCGCTACATAGCGATCTTTTCCAGGAAATCAAAGGTGTAAAGGAATAAAACAATGAATACTAGGTAGGTGGAGTAATATAAATATACGTAATATAATATCAATACATGCGACATATAGACAATACATGAAATGATATAAATTACTAATACATAATAAAAGATAAAGTAAAACATATAATATACATTATGTACATATATATAAATATATAAAAGAACTTACATATCTACACAAATATGTACATACCTACACCAATAATACCTACCTACACCTATGCCTTAAACAATAATGTAACGCAGATAAATACAATAAATACATAAACACATAATTTATCCTAACGGTGTTCAAACGATTGAGTCAAGTAATGCTTTTTAAGTAGCCGCTTAAGGTGATGTGGGCGCCAGAAGCAGATTTTTCACGCTTTATAGGTACAATTATTATAAAAACAATTTTTTTTTAAATTCATCATGAAAGTTAAAAATTTTTCTTAGTGAACACGAAACAACGACACGCACACGATTGACACATTTTGGCTCGATAGAAAAAGATCGCAAAGTTTCCTCAAAATCTACAATTTTAGGTACGCCCACTAAGTGAAAAAAGCTGTTTCATTCGAATGTAATAAAATCAATTTTAATTAAATTCAGGCTATATGTTCACCAGTAAATACGTGAGTGAATTATGTGTTTATTTTTCAATAAAAGAGTATAAATAATTTAAAAAATATATATACACATACAATATATACTTTGTGTAATGACGTTAAGTTGATAGTAAAAGTTTAAATTTTATTATTTTAGTGCATTTATATAAACGCTTGTTTTTAAAAAAGTTTTAAGTTATTGCATAGCTTCTATCCCGGGCCTTGAGCGCGGGGACCGAATCCAGAAATTCCGTAACGAAAAAAACCTCACGCTCCCCACTCCGACGGGCACGGAGGTGTGGCGTTGAAAGCCGTGCATCGTCTAACGTCGTTTTAGTTCGGCAGACTTCGGCACTCGGCAGACTTCGGCACGGTGTTTGTGTGCGTGTACACTAGCTGCTAACTCAATGATAAAAATTCCTGAATAACCTACATGTATTGTAAGTTATTAAAAATATTTTAAACAACATTAACTTCTCATTTATTCAATAAGAGAAAAAAATTGTTTTCTTATCGGTCACCACGCTCAAAAAGTGTAACTTGATTTAATATCAAAGATTTAACTGCATAAATAAAATAAATAAATAATTATAATTGCATAAGTTGATAAAAAATGCTATGCAATAGCTTTACCGCGGCAGTCACCGAGTGCCACACGTATTTTTTTACTTTTTATTTATACTATTAATGTTTATAATAATTTATAAACCTTCCGCAAGACATTCTCTAAACTATAGTGAAAACTGTATCAAAACTCGTTGCGTGGCTAACGGCTGGTTTCAATATCCTATCTATCTGTGGATGAATTTTCTTACTTGAGCCTGGAGGTAGAATTTCAACGTATTTTTGATGGAACTAATGTCAAATACCTATCTGTAACCAAACCCACAGATAGATAGAATATTGAAACCGGCCGTTACTGAAGTTGTCGCTAGCGCGATCTTGATCTAATTAGAATACCTAATAATGGTTAAACAAAAATCTGCTAAACTGAATTATTAAGGTCTCTATATCTTTTTAGTTTTAGGTATGAAGCGAAGCATTACTCCTGATATAATGGACTCAGAAGCAAATAATCGTCCAATATCCCCGTCACTGTTACGGCCTACAAGGTCCAATATAAAAGAAGATAAGAATAAAACACGTTTAAGAATTCTAAGTCTGAATGTTGTGCTACTTACATCGACGATAGAAGGAATGAATACTTTACCCAATTACTAACTGAAGAGCTAAAATATATTAACGCATGTATGAGAACAAGATGTTACATCAAAATACTAAACTTTTTGAACGAAGTGAAAAATTACCACACAAATCAAATAAAGAAAACGGACACGGAAAGAATATAACCTGCAGGGCTTAACCTTATAATGAGATAAGGAATACTTTGATACATTGCATTACAAATTTAACTAACTGATTAACCAATGCAGGGAATCGTAATAAATAAAAAACGATACCTAGGTAGTTATTTAATTTTTAATTATTTTAAATGAACACAACTTTTAGCGATTTTTAAACAATCAAAAAAATAAGGTAGTAGGTACTTAAGGTAATGATAGATTCAAACAAAGAAAATAAACGTAAAACAGCATGTAAGTAATTATAATATAACTAGCTTTAAACATATTAACATTACAAACTAGCTTCAGTTTGTAAAAAAAAATTCCAAAGTGTAAATGGGGCGGAGTAAATATGAATGGGGCGAATTTAAAAAAATGTAAATGTTAAATTGCAAATCTTATTGTTCGATCTTGCAAATGTAGTAATCGCTAAGAATGTATAATGACTACCATAATAAACATTCTGATGATATGACTGGATAGTTAACCCTAGTTTTTCTACTTATTATGATGTACTTTGTTCAGTTAACGATATAACTTGTAACAATGCACAAATAAAATATCCTCTATGATATCGTCTTTTAAATTCATCCTCAAATCGGAAACTATAAACTTTAACGATGAAAAAAGTCGTTCCACACTAACTTGCGTTGCTGCTACGCTTAATGCAACGCGCAAATTGATAAAATTGTGGATATATGAGCTGTTTTTCTTCCCAGATTTTAAAACGCTTTCCGACGATTTAAGAAGTGGTTCTTCTAAAAATATTTTAAAGGATGCTTTGAGAGTATTGGTTATTTCACCAGTTGGATAGCTCCTTCTTACTAATGTTGAAATATTATGAACATGTTTTTCTACACAGCTATAATTTAAGAAATCCTCCAAGCACTGACTTGAACCTGCAGCTTGTATATCATTTGAGGTAGATGGCATATTTTCCGTTTCGAGTCTTGAACAAATATGTGTATTCTTCTGATTTGCTAAATTCATTTTCTGAATATGGATATATAAATTTATTAAATTTTTCTGTGCAATACTTTGTTGTTCATTAGTGAGAGTATAATTTACTCTAGGATCTAAATAAATAGGATTTAGGAAAGCATTATTGTCAATTGTTTTTTAATTTATTATCAAATAAAACTTTATAAAAATTTGCTATGTGGCACAGCGAAAAACCACGCAGGTTTGTGTTGTGTGCCGTTCCGTCTACATTTATATATATAATACAATTTATTACAAAAATGGGGATAACAGCTAATATTTGTTAAGGTAAAAACATTTTAATTTATATTTTATGTTATCTTTGGTAAGTTCACTTCGAAATATATTATCCAGACCATTTATTAGGGGAGGTATTATGTATGCGCTGATGCGCTCACCATATTTATTTTTGGCTGGTATTGTTATTAATTTTTTTTGAGTTACTTTGCGGGTCTGAATTTTGTTTGAAACTGTATGCTGTATACCTAAATTAAAGAATTGTTCCTTTAACAATTGATATTGGACTTTATCATGGATATTGAGTACCTTACAGAATTTAAATATAAAATTTTAATTTTTTTTGCCTCAAGTTTAATTTTTATAGGTATAATCGCATTTAAAATCCTAAGTTGTAGTTTATTAATGTACTGTAGGTGTGATTTATCTGTTCGTCCGTAGCTGCTTAGCCCATTGGTTATGACTGAATCAGCAAGAGCGTTATATAGTATCATTTTGACTGGAAAGTTTAATCGCTTCCTAATTATAAACATGTTTGCCAAAAATGCTCTAAGCTTATCACATACATGATTTATATGTACGTGCCAATTGAACTTATGATCTATTATTAAGCCTAAATATTTATGCGAAGTAACTAATTCAATCGTGGAACACTTACAATTAAGTTGAGGTTGGTGGAGGCAATTATGATCATGTGCGATGATTTTATGTTTCAATATGCTATGAGACTTTAAGTTTGGTGAGTGTATGTGATGTGAGTGTTGGTAGTGTAGCTATCGTGGCACCATTTAATTAATATATCAAAATCATCCTGTAACAGAGACAGGGCATCATTTACATCCTTAGCAGCCACAAGCATACACGTATCATCGGCGTATTGATAGTAAGTACAATGCTTAAAGATCTTCTTCATGTCATTGACATAGGCTATAAAGTACGGAACCTTGAGCTGTGCCTCCGGTTACTTTGACTGCTGTGCTGTAGCTATCACAAATCCTAACACGGTAGCTTCTATTAGTCAGATAGTTTTTACACCAATTTAAAAGAGGTCCACGAATACCTGTATTATCTAACTTCCTAATCAGCTTATTATGATCTAAAGTATCAAAGGCACGAGAAAAATCAATAAATAGGGCTAGAACATGTAATTTCCGATTCATCCATGAATTAACTTTATCTGTGAATTCCGATAATAGCATTTCAGTGTTCTTACCAGGCCTGAAACCGAATTGGCTAGAGCTTGAAATATTACTTTTTTTGATAGAACTCATGTATTTGATTACAGATATATTTTTCCACTATTTTATCGATTGATGATGTTAAAGTAATTGGTCTATAGTTATTTATGTCATCAAACCTACCTTTTTTTATGGAATGGTCTAACATAGCCCATCTTAAGTTCATCGGGGTACATTTCTGTTTTAATACAGGTATTTGTAAATTTAGCTATGGGTTTTGAAATAATATTGACAATACTCTTGATATCTCTCATTCTGATACAATCAAAACCTGGAGTTTTATCAGTACTTAGCTTATTGATTAATTTAGCTACACTATCTGGTGTTGCCTTCTTAAAGTACATGCTACAATTATTTACATTGACTGGTATATTGTTTTGATCATATTTTAATATATTTATGTTGCAGTTTGGCAAAATATCTTTCACTATCTTTCACTATTAGGTGTAAGTAAAAAGAATTGTATTTCAGTTAATTTATATGTGACGTAAATATAGTAAATAAATAAAGGCCTACCAACTTATAACTTGTTTGGTAGGCACTTTATTTAGTTAATGATATAATTTCAGACATCGATCTAATCAAATGCACTTTACTTTCCTTTGTTTTCCTTGCAAAAATTTTACCATTTTTACACCATACAAATTCAAATGTTGAACGCAGATTTTTCTTTGCATTATACAATAACATTTTGCTATGCGGAGTAAGTGCTTCACGAACAAAAATATTTTTTTTCATTTCATTTCGTGTAATGCGTTAGGTACAATGTCGCCAACTGTAGGAGTCACCTGCTTAGCCGCTGAAATCCATTGTTCGCGGGATTCGGTAGTTTTTAATTCCACCAGGAGAGAACACGGATGATCCTTACGAATCGGCATGCTACGTGTGGAATTTACGGCTTCGAATTCAACCTTAAGCTTATTGGCAACTGATTTTATAGTGTCTTGAGGTTTCTGCAAAGCCACTTCAGGAAGCCCCGATATTTCCAAGGAATGCGAAAGAGCTTTTTGTTCCATTTTCTGCATTTGGATCTCGACACAGGACACTCGTAGTTCCAGGTTCTTATTTTTATTTAAAAGTTCGGTATTTTTGTTTTCAAGCGCTTTAATTTTCAATTCCTGACTTTTGACACATTCTTCCATGTTTGATATTTGCTCGCCAAGGAAATTTAGCGATATTTCGAATTCTCTTTTGAAGTCGTCGAATTCTTTCTTAAACATTTTTTTCACCTCAGATGTTATCTGATGAAGTAATTTGGAGCTGACGTCCTTGCTGAGGGATGGCACCGTTTCTTTTCAGATTCGTCAATAGAAACAAATGCTGACGATCTGCGAGACGCCTTGCATAAGCATTCGGCGCAGCTCCACTCGAGATCAGGAGTGTTACGAATAGTCGCCAGCTGTTTGTTAGATAACTTCGCACATTCATGGGTAGCGTGGACACTTTTCTCACACCTACTACACACTATTCCGAGAACTTTTTTCGTTATATTTTTATTACAAGTCGAACATTTAGTTATACCCATATTGTAAGGTAGTTACGCGTAACACAATATACCGTGCGTTACGTACAACGTTAGCCGATGGAATGTTAAATTTTAAAAATTAAATAAAACATTTTGTCTGTTTCATGTAACAAATAATCTGTTTAGCTGACGGAGTGTTAATTTTTTGCAGTTCAAATTGACATTTCATCCATTCGATATAAAAAAGACGTGTGGCACTCGGGGACTGCCGCGGTAAAGCTATTGCATAGCATTTTGTATCAACTTATGCAATTATAATTATTTATTTATTTTATTTATGCAGTATTTCTTTTTCTTTGATATTAATTCAAGTTACACTTTTTGAGTGTGGTGACCGATAAGAAAACAATTTTTTTCTTTTATTAAATAAATAAATAATAAATGCACTTTGTTCATTCATATTCAAAACACTTTATACACAAATTTTACAACTACAGCTATTCACTGTTGTACATAAATACCTATACACCTATATACTTTCTCATAAACAGCTGCTTATGTATTCGTCCGATTTCGGAGCAGCTCGTCTCGATTCGTGCGAGCTTCGTAGAGTCGTACAATACGTCTAGTTGCACGCACACAAACACCGTGTCGAAGACTGCCGAAAAGAAACGACGTTAGACAATGCACGGCCTTCAAGCCGCACCTCCGTGCCCGTCGGAGTGGGGAGCGTGAGGTTTTTTCGTTACGGAATTTCTGGATTCGGTCCCCGCGCTCAAGGCCCGCGATAGAAGCTATGCAATAGCTTAAAAACACCATTGTAAGCTGTTCTTTTTAGCAAAATTTTAGTAAGCTTCTTTCCTGGAAGCATAGATTTTAAAAATAAATCTAGATCATTCCAGGTCTCATCAGGTAAATATAGGAGTTCACTTGTTGCACATATATCTTTTAAGTTTAAAATACTTTCTACCATATCTATGGTAGAATACCATCGTGGAGCAATCTAATGAAGGTTTCTTCTTTCTTTTTTCTCTCAAAATTATAGAGAATGTTGGTGTTCTAAGCCGCTTTATTATATCTCGGGCACTGGTTATAACGCTTTGTATGATATTATCATTGCAAGCATCTTGCATTGCGAGTTGTAGGGTATGTGCAGCGCATCTGACTACTGAAATGGCAATGTTATCCTCATCATCTACAATATTTAATTGAAAATGTGATATAGATTGCCTTATTTGGTCATTAAAATAATTTTCTGTTTCATGATCGACATCATCTACATCCGATTCAGAATCAGAATGTGTGATATCATCTTATTGACTGGAACTGCTATTGAATTGATTGCCTTCTTCAGGATTATTATTTTCGTTGTTATTTTGAATATGAATAGCTTCGGCCGCAAATAATCTACTTATTTTTAGTATGTTTGCACCATTATCTGTAGTTATACAATAAACCTGCTTGTTGTGGATTCTAAAACAGCGCAAAATGAAAATTAATCTTTCCTTTAAATGTTCAGATTTATGTCATTTAAACAGTTCAATTACTGCAATATTTTTAAGAACAATTTGTCCATCCTTAACATATTGAGCATTGACTCCCATAAAACTACGATTCGACAAGGAGGCTACATCCACCATGAGGCATATATGTAAATTACGCAACTCATTGGCTAAATTTGAACATAATTGGTCAGCAGTATCTTTAAGAGTACATAGTACATTTTGAGAGCTAATATAATATTTTGAAAAGTCTGATCATCGATTAAAATCAATGGAAGTCCGTGAACAGTAACTAAATTTGTACACTCCTGAAGTAATGTATCCTCCGTACTTAATCTTGGGTTTTTAGCCAAACTGTCACTTTCTCTATTCAGTATTAATACTTCCTTGTGCTCATTTTCATGGTATTTGCTTAAATGTTTTAAAAGATTTGCACCATGTAGGGTCTGTAAATTGAAATTACTATGCGGGTGACTAAAATTTTAATGGAACTAATAGTGGTATTTAATAACATAAGCTGTCAGTCACCATTAAACATTTCAGCCGACTTCAAAAAAAAAGATCAATTCGACCTGTATGTTTGTAATATTGTTGGAATTGCATAATATTCGAATAATATGTTAGTATATATGGGTTTTAAACACATGTGTATAATTTGTATGAATTAAGTATGTATGAATGTCTGTATGCATGTTTGTACATGTACAGTGAAACCTGGTCAAGTGGGACCTGGATAAGTGAGAAACCTCCATTATTGAGAACTACAATGAGGTCCCGGCACTTTTCATCGAATTACCTCTGTTAATGGGACTTTTCGAACCAGGTTAAATGAGATTTTATTTCTAGGATTTTTTCAATGTAATTTACCTCTGTAATTGGGACTCTGGAGCTCAATTCTTTTATAAGTGAGACAATTTATCAAGTTGAAACAGGTTTCGACACGACTGTTTACAAACATTGGAATTTCTAGCATAAACTTTACTGTATTGTACTATTTTTAAAATAAAAGAGCATATCTTTGTCTTTGATACTATTATGTATTGCATATTGTCTTTGGTTTTGTTTAAAACGAAAAAATAATTTTTTCATAGGGCAGTATTTGATATCGAATTCGATATCTTCCTGAGCCGAGGTAAGGTAGGTCTGTGATATCGAATTCGAGCATTTCCATGAGCAAACGGGATCCTTCCTTCCTTCCTTGGTCTCTGGAGATCCCAAATAACCAGGTATTTCTAATGAACTATGAACCAGATTGCAATATTCTACCGGGTAAGTTGTGGAGAGTCATGCTGGAACTATATTAGTAGTATTTTTGTAGCACGAATTGTTTGGCTCGACCGGGGAAGGACCACGCTCTCACAGAATACCAGCGTATAATAGCAGCTAAACTCTGCTGTGTTTCGTATGGTGAGTGTAAAGAACCGGAGACCCTTTTTGCTGGAAACGAGGCTTTCCACCTTAGCCTTAACGGGTGACAACGCATCTTAATTTTGATTGGTATTTGAGGATTGATGTAGATGTCTGGGGGCTACAGCAATCACTTACCATCAGACTGACTGTGTGCATGTTTGTCAGCCTATCCTATTAAAAATATTCTTTTTTATTAGATTAAGCAGCTTTCAACTTAGGGAACAATGCAATTTTACTAAAAAGTCGCTTCAGTAGTCTTAAAATATGTTTTGTTAACCATAAATGCGGTTTTAACTTCAACCGTTTCCAAAAAAAGGAGGTTATCAATTCGACACGTATGTATTTTATATTATTGGAATATGATATGATAATTCATGAGAGCTTCCAAACAAATATACAAAATTTTATGGGTGTGGTATGTATGTATTTATGTATTGTCCACACATTTCTCCGAAACTAGTCATCGGAACGTGATTTTTTTTATTGATTTTAACTTTAGGATTATTTGCTTACATTTATTTCAAATTAGGAAATAATAACGATTTCATCATAATTGGTTCACTAGTTTTATGACATTGACTAAAACGTGTAACTAAAACTGAAAAAGTTTTTCTAATATGTAATAATTACAACTTAAAACTAAAAATTGCGATATAAAATAGCAATTTAAAAAAAAATTAAACCAACTTCAAAAAAAGTAAAAAATAACTGAATGCGGGATTTCATTTACTAAAGATTAGAATTTTCGAAGTCGGTGCCAGCCGACAATGCTTTAAGAAAACAAACTTTACAAAAATAATTGCTATAAAACTAATGCTATAAAAATTTTATAGATAATAAGAAATAATAACCTGAATAACTGTAATTTAGATTAATGTTTTTATCTATAATTTTATTTTTCTATAGGGTATAGATAGTGTTAAGTAATCTAAATTAAAATAAAAAAATAAATATTTTAACGTTTGCATTACCTATATAAAAAAATAATATTGCTTAGTTAAATAATTAATAATTTAATTTTCTTTATGGTTGTCATATTCAAAAATACAAAATACATATTCAAATAATAACTGCACTAATTATCAAATTATTATTTAATAGTTTTTATACAATATAGCTTAATTAAATTACAATACTTATTAAAAATTAAAATGCTTAGAATTAAAATTAAAAAATATTGTAAGGTATTTTGGTGCGATTTCAATTCATTTTGTTATTTTGTAGGTACACACTGTAAGCACAGAATAAATAATAGTACCTACTACGTACAGACGTTTCACTCTTTTGATGTTGACTGCTTGCCGAAGTTTAATAGCCTACATTGGCCTACATAATTATTATTAATAAGATGACGACATACGTTTCGGAATGGATAACCGCCAAGTCACAGTAATGGTGTTGCTAGATTTCAGCAATGCCTTCAATGATGTAAATCATGATATATTAATTGGTGTACTGCGTTCTTTTAACATATCTCCAACTGCAATTTTCTGGTTTCTTAGTTACTTATATGGACGTCGCCAACGTGTTCGGGTACAAGACAGAATATCTTCGCGGCTTGATACCGTTGCTGGCGTTCCACAAGGTGGCGTGTTATCTCCTCTCTTATTTGCACTCTTCATAAATTCTATTACCTCCAGAATATCTTCTCTCTACCACTTGTATGCTGATGATCTCCAGAATAGTTAGAGCCATGCCAGTTAATGTAGACAAAAGGGCCGGAGGGAGACCTCCACAAAAAAACCGAGAAAAAAATGGGGGGGAGAAAGGCCGAAGGAGCCCCGGCGCACGGAAGAAAGGGAACCCAGGGCAATATATCTACAAACAACCGTAGAGGATCTGCCAAAAGCAATTTGTGATATAAACAAGGACTTAGCGTGTATTCTTGACTGGAGTCGATCTTATGGGTTAACTGTTAATCTAATAAAATCCCAAGCTATTATTATTGGTAGTTCAAGAATAATCTCCAAATTAAATAAAACTCGGTTAAACCCTATAACATTTAACGGTGTTCAAATTTCTTATAAGGATGTAGTGAAAAACTTGGGAATCTTGATAGACACTAATCTTTCTTGGTCTCCTCAAATCAACGCAGTGTCTCGTAAAATGTTTGCAGCTTATGGTTCACTCCGAAGAATGAATTACTTCTTACCCATCTCCACCAAGATTATGCTTACCCAATCTTTACTGCTCCCCATTCTCGATTATGCTGACATAAGCTATCTAGACATTACCGAAGAGCAACTTAACAAACTTGAGCGACTCCAAAATCTATGTATAAGGTTCATATTTGGACTTCGTAAATATGACCATATATTAGAATACTGCACTAAGCTCAAGTGGCTTCCAATCCGTCTTCGCCGGAATACTCATACCCTTTCTGCTCTCTACTGCGTTTTATTTAATCAAGTCTTCCCTACCTTAAAGAACGTTTCCAATTTTTCAGCTTCTCTCACAAACTTTCCCTTCGATCCTTAGAAAACCTTTCCCTTCTATGTCCCTTGCACTCTTCTACATTTTACAATAAATTTTTTTCAGTCCTCGGAGTTAAGCTTTGGAATTCCTTACCATCAACTATAAAACGTGCTCAAACAATAGACTCCTTTAAAAACCAAGTTAAAAAACATTATCTTTCGTTCTAAATCATCCCTCCTCCTTTTATCTATTCCTGTCGTTTTATGATCACTAGTCTATCAATTAAGTAAATTCCGGCATGTTTATTAAATTTCTTTTATATTTATAGATTACAATATTATTTATAGTGCACTCTACCCACTTTTTCACTTATTTTTATTTCCTATTTAGGTTGTCTGGAAGAGATTGCTGCATAGCAATAAGACCGCCTTTTGTTTTTCTCTTTGTTTGTTTCTTGTTATGTTGTATTTTTTAGTGTTCAATAAAGGGTATTGTATTGTATTGTATTGTAATTTGCGCTCGCAAGCCAAAAAAACCTTTATCGCTTCGCGCGAGTGTCCGTATTACTCTGCATCTCTTCTTCTTTCTACATTTATTTTTATTTATTTATTTATTTATAAGGTACACCAACAGCAAAACACATTAAACATTAACAACAACACAATAACAAATGTATATGGTTAAATATGTTTGCCAATTACAGGTATACACAACATTTACCGTAATGTGCAGCTCATTACACCACAATGGCACTGAATACAAAACAACTTACATAAAAAAAAACTAACTAAGGAATGAGTGTGTGCTGAGAGGGTGAAAAGAAATTGGTCAATTTTTTTTTGAAGCATCGGGCAGAGTCGTTGAAAATGTCGATGTCCGGTATCTTGGTCATAATTTCATTGTATGTGTTACATATTCTGGCTAGGGGATAATGCGCGCCTAAATTAGTTTTGTGGCAAGTTATGCTAAATAGTTTGCGAATTGGATATCGAGGATATCTGTACGGGATAACTAATTTAATGTGATTGAGGAGGTGCGTACTTTTGATATTGTTATGCAGTAACTTGTGTAGGAACATTAAGTCTGCAATGAGACGTCGGTCATGTAAGGTTGTCATTTTGAAAAATGCTAGCCTCTGACTATAGGGGTGTCTATGCGATTTGCCTGGAGTTGGAAAGGCAAGGTAGCGTGTAAAAGCTCTTTGAATCGTTTCGATTCGCTGAGAAGACGCACTATAAACTGGGTTCCATGCAACACTTGCAAATTCGAGGTGGCTACGTACTAGTGCATTGAAAAGAACTTTCTTAGTTTGGACACATCGGAAGCTTTTCGCGTTTCTTTTTAGGAATCCCAACATACGAGTCGCCTTTTTGACGATATTATCAGTGTGAGCGGTCAGTTTCAGCTTACAATCCAACAAGACACCAAGGTCCCTGATCTCCCTCACCTCCGCCAAGGTCACGTCACCCAATGAGTAGGTAGTAGTGATGGGGCGTCTTTTTCTGGTGTAGCTTATGTGGTAGCATTTGTTAGGATTTAAAATCATTCCGTTGATTGCACACCAATCCATGAGTTTGTTTAAGTCAGATTGCAGAAGGTCAGCATCCCCGGGACTTTTGATCGCTCTACTCAATTTGAGATCGTCAGCAAACATAGATACACTACTGTTTTCAATATATGTAGCTATGTCCTTAATGAATATCAAAAAGAGTAGAGGACCCAAGTGGGACCCCTGAGGGACACCAGACTTGACCAAAAATATTTCACATTCAAATCTATCTATAGCCACTTGCTGAGGTCTCATTGCCAGGTAAGATTCGAACCACTGCAACAGTGAACCACGTATGCTCATTACTCTTAGTTTAGACAGCAGGACTTGGTAGCCGACTTTGTCGAAGGCACTTGAAAAGTCTGTGTATATTGCGTCTACCTGCAGTCCCCTGTCCACGTCCTGTGCTACCGCGGACACGAAGGAAGACAAATTAGACTCTACCGAACGACCACGCCTGAAACCATGTTGGAAATCGGATATAATGTTTTCAGTATGGCTGTAGACTATGGGGTAAACAAGGCATTTAAATAATTTAGAAAAACACGATAAAATGGAGATAGGTCGGCAGTTGGTAACATCAATCTTGTCACCTTTCTTATAAATTGGGATAATTCTGGCTTTTTTCCGTTCATCGGGAAACTTTCCTTCGCTTAAAGAGCGATTAAATATTAATGTCAACGGGAAGGCAAGAACGGATCCACATCGTTTCACAAATAGGGGTGGTATGTTGTCAGGCCCAGGTCCTTTTTTTCATTGAGGTGTTGTATTTTTTTGTACACTTGAGACTCGCTCAATTCAAGTGTAACGATGGAATTACTCATGTTCGCAATATCATGACTATGAGAAACATCGGTAACGCTATTATTGGTGTACACAGAAGAAAAGTGACTTGCAAAAAGGTTCGCTATATCGGTGCCTGAGGATGCAGTCGAATCTTTCAATATCATATTAGCGGGAAGTACAGAAAGACCTTTGCGCTTATCTTTGATGAAACGCCAAAATTTTTCCGGATCTTTACAGATGCTAGACTCAATTTTTGTTATGTAATTATTGTAGCAGATATTAACATGTTTATAGCATCGTTCGCGAAGAAGGTTGTACTCATACTTATCTCAAGGGTTGCCGTACTTGGCATATCGTTTTCTAAGTTTTTCCTTATCTTTTATAAGTTTTATTAGATTTTTCGTAAACCATGGTGGATTCCGAGTTGGTTTAGATGTGTATTTGGGTACGTGATTGATAATTTCACTCCTCAGTTTTTTGTAAAATTCAGTAACAAAATAATTGACGTCCTTACAGTCCTTAAAAATGGTAAGCCAATCAGTACAACTCAATTCCAGGATTAACGAATCAAAGTCTGCCTTGTGGTAGTTATGTTTTACACGTGGCTTAGGTAGCAGATTTTTGTCGTATTCAAAATTAAGTTCTGATATTACAATTAGGGGGATGGTGCAGATCAAGTTTACTTAACAAATCTAAGGGTTGAGAGACATTTAGGCATTGCAAACTACTTAAGGCTAAATCCAGGGTTCTACCATGCGAATTCCTTATATGGTTGAATTGGTACAGATTATTCATAGACAAGCAGTCCACCAGACAGCGTCCTAAATCATTATTATAATTAGTAGGAATTGTGTGATTGCAGTCATCGTTAAACTCCCAATCGACAAAATTTAGATTAAAGTCACCCATCACAATTACATTATCAATATGGTTCAGCACACTGTCCAGATTATCTACGAAAACCCTTTGTTGCTCCAATCTGGGTGGCGACGGTAAGTATACTGCACAGATAGAAAGAGTGGAATATGAGCCATTTATTCTGTATCCAATATTAACCCAAAGGTCTTCGCAATCAGTTTCCCAGTTAGACATTCGCATAGAAGGTATTTCACGGGATACTGCTATTAATACTCCGCCACCATCCATCTTGGAGCTTGAAGCACTTGAGCGATCCCTACGGTATACAACATATCTAGAGTCACTTCTACACTTCTACATCACGGCAATCACGGCTCTTTTTCCGTGGTTACTTAGGGCTGTCAAAAAGGCATAAAAAATACGATATGTATAACATTAATAAAATTTATTTAATTTACAATTATTGTTTTACTTAAAATATAATTTATTTTTTTGCCGTCTCTAAAATACCGGTTAACGCTTCCTTTTTTTAAATTCTGTCGTCAAATTGAAAAGGATTTGGCGCGTTGAAGCGCTGTGGTGGAATCCGGGAACTCCCGGGTTCGATTTCCGACAGCGATAATTTGGAAGTTTATAATTTCTTTAAAACTATTTGTGTTTATTTTTATTTAAGTATACGGTTTAATAATAAAAACTGCAATCTTAGCCCGCTTTCATCTATGACTGCTTCATCGCCGTTCGCCACGCGCAATCGCAGTGAATACAATAAATTTCAAGAAGAACTCAATATTCAAGAACAATTTGTACTACAATATACGTATGAATAAGAATCACTAACCTCTCCAATTTCACGCTAATCTTCAATGGTGATTAGATTCCACATTTAATTAAGTAAAATATGGGAATAGGCAATAATATCCGCACAGAAAAATAATATAGTGATATTGCACCATATTAAAAACACATGTAATTTTAAGTACTTATTTAGCTTATAATATGTATTAATATATGACCTACTATTTATGCACACTTCTATTTACGGATCTCCTTCACCAAGGCATAGAATAAATAATATGTAGTACTACGTTACCAAGGTTTGCCTGGAAAAGATTACTGTTTAGCGATGAGGCCACCTAATTGTACTTAAATTTATAAATTAAGGTTGGTGTGTTATTGTAATATGTTGTGTGCAATAAAGAGTATAAATTAATTAATTAATACGTTGCGAAATGGTATGTAAAATAGGTAAGGTACCTATTCTGACTGATCGAATGAACATATTTTTGCTACTATGCGAATTCTGTGCATAACGCATAACGCATGCAACTTGCAAGGTCACTCGTCGCGAATCGCGATTTAATAAATCGCTCGTAAGAAATAAGTAGTGTAAACAACAAATAAAGCCGAAATACGATTCCTAAATAAAATTTGATTGTATTCTAATTAGTTAAAAATCTTATAAACAAGGTTTTAATTTCAGTGCTTTGTGATAACTTCAAATATTTTATTTACAAAAGACATGTAAGTTACCCACTTAGATAGTGAAGTAAATTTCAACTAAGTTTTGAAATAAAGTACTTAGGTATTACTTCTGTAAAATTTAAATAAATTCTTAATTCTTTTTTGCTATAAGTATTTATTCACGCAAAAAAAATTGAATAAATGTATGTTTCATTATTCTTACATAAAAAATGATATTATCTGAATCCTTTTGTTTGCTCATTAAGCATCCATCCACGCAACAATTATAGTAGTTTCGATGTTCTGCCATTATAATTTATCAAATAGATAGGTAATTTTATAGTATTTCCAAACCACATTAAAAATTTTGAACTATGTTATTCTACAATTAAATACACTAAACAAAAATTACAAGTGTTTACAAAAACTATTCACGTAAACAGTGAATAAATTTGGTTTGCTTTGCAAAAAATTGGAATGCCCTAATTTGTTTGGTAGGTACCTACCTACTTTAGATTTCGTTTTGTTACTTAATTTAGTAATTTCATAATCTTGTTATTTTTTTTTTTGAGTCGGTTTAATACTTTTTAAATTAAGTCTTTTTTTTAAATTAAAATTGCGTTTATTTGCGACATTAGTTGTTGTGTACGAGCTGAGTAGTTTTATTAAAACTTAGAAGCAATAGATAAGTAGTAATAACAACAAACTTTTACTATGGAACCACCCCTGAAATCGTGAAAAAATATTTACTGATTCAAACATTTGGCAGAGTTTGGAAAACATAAATGTATGGCTCGCGTCCCCCCAGAAAGCCCAATCGAGCTAGGTGTATTTTCAATATATCAGAATTTAGAGCAAAAATGGAGCACCTCTACAGTCAAGTAAATAAATTGGAGCATTAATACGAACGACGCTGCGAGCTAAAAACCGTGGGCTTGCTGGCGTCCTGTCCCGTCAGCACGCCCAAGCTAGATCTCGGGAACCGTTGAGAGTACTATCGTGTATTGTGGTTCAAATTTTCGAGCAAAATTTGAGCACTCTGCTCCCGTGAAATCAACTTCGAAACTAGAATGTGAAAGGAGTTAGACGTGATTAACCGGTAGGTCCCCACGTAAAATTGTGTCTTTGTTAAAGTTGGTCAGAACCAGGAGTACTTTAATCTCTATAAGTTTGTGAAACAACTAAAAACATGATGTTATGAACATTATGGATAAAAAACTTGATTTGCCTTGAGAATTCGTTGTACTCATCAATATAACAAATTTTACTAAGAAACCTATTATCTCAGAGTAACAAACAGCTGTTTCCAGAAACAGTAAAAATAAAATGGAACAGGTGATTCTTATTTTACTCGGAGACATAAGGTTTCTTAGAAAAAGTTGTTTGTATTGAAAATACAAATAATCTTGAAAATAAGTTGGTGTACTGATTTCTAGGAGACCCTATATATATATAGAGATCTCTTTACGGTAAATGTTGATCAGACGCGACTTCACGCGAGCACTTTGTTGATCCAAAAACGCATGTTGATCCGGCGCCTTTTGTTGATCCAATATGCATCTCTGGTAACTAATGTGGCTCCGACCGGATCAACATCTGCACTCACGAGACTGTTTGCTAGCGTTGGCCGAAGTTGATCCGATATACAAATCCACCTTGCGATGGTTACGGAAAATGTTGATCCGATTTAAATGAGCCAATCAGAGCACAGCAAACGATAAGATAAACGATCGGATTGGCTGAATGCAGCCGCGACGTTGCCGTTTCGTATCTTTGGCGGTACAAGCTACAGATTAAATGCGTGTTCAATACAATAATGCATTCAGGGTGCTGTTGGGTCTGCCTCGTTATTGTAATGCGCCGGGTATGTTCGCGGATGCGCGTGTGGATTGTTTCTACACCACCATGCGTAAACGATGCACATCTCTGGTGCGCAGGGTGCGGGCCAGTTCCAATGGTATCCTGAGGGCATTTTCTGACAGGTTTGAGGTCAGTACCT